>OMNN01028182.1:0-28039 GCA_900302755.1 Chromis chromis | reverse complement strand
GGAGAAGGGTGGGGGGGGAGAAAAATGTAAGAGCAGCAAGCCTAGCAGATCAAAGAAAATAACATGGGAGAGGATATGAGTGCTTTGAGAAGTAATATAGCCGAGATAGCATCTGTTTTCCGTAGCATGCAGGAGGCTTGAGACAAGCCCAGGAAAAAGACAACGGAGAGCGAGTGCACTTTAGCCGAGGATAAGACCAAACACAAATGGGTTATTAAGAAGCCCTAAATGTAATATCTGGCTGACATTAAAGTGTCTCTTTTGAAATGATCCACGGCTGAGGATAGGGGGGCTTTTTATGATACTGATGATGAATAATAAATAATACGAAGGATCATTATCAGGGCGGAGTGTTTATACGAGTGGATCTGTATTGTCTTGAAAAGAGATTAAAGAAGGAAAAAACAAATGTCATCACTCATGCACGGCTGGATAGTTTACTAAACCCCAGGAAGAGCTTTATTTCTAACAATAAGTTCCAAAGCAAACACTTTAGAAGCCTAATAAAATAGGCATTATTAGCCAAGCCTACTCCCAACTCAACACTAACTTTCTATTATCTGGTATTCGTTGCTGATAAGGCATAACGTTTTTTAATCCTGTTTGAAATTAAAGTTAAAGATGTTTCTCATCCTTCAATAAAAACAGATACTATAGTTCAAGGATGACTAGTGTCAATTTGAAATATGCTAAAGTCTCAAACTCTGTCGAGGACTCTGACCCAGTTGTCTATCCTGATTTCTATGGTCCATTTACAATATTGAAACCATTCACAGATCTCACTCTCATATGAGCTTCCTGAAGATAGAGTAATGTCCTTCTTGATCCATACTGCAAGAGGCCATATTGGATCCAGATTTCACTGGTTCAAAAGTCATTTCATTCCCCTTCATTTCTTCCTCCCTCTCTCTCTCTCTGCTTTATTCCTCTCTATCTCTCTCAAGCCTTCTCACCGCCTGCTTTATTTATTGCAGGTCCAGTGGTGTGGTACAAAGCCATTACCCGCGCATATGTACCTTTTTGAATAATCAATAAATAATTATTTTATTATTTAATAGGACCGTATGGGAAAAGGAAATGGGTTTTATTACATAAATCCATCACGCGTGATGAATGGCTACACTTGTAAAGTTGGACGGGGGAGAAGGGAAAGTGGTCGGACAGGCCCTTCGCCTGTGCTCGACTACTGTGCATTGCTGAGCACTTTCTCCATGCGAGGTTGTAAATATGACATTTTTGTCTCTTTGGGACTGTCAATTGGAGTGCACGGGGAATGGGGGAAGGGGATTGTAAATTCTGAGAGATTAATTAACCTTTTACATTTGCGATTCAGCCCTGCATCTTTTCTCTGGATGTTGTGACCCCTATGAGCAGAGAGGTGAGAGACCTGGCCGCAGACGGCCCAGGGAGTCTCGACGGCTCATTCCAAATGAGTTATTAACAGAATTTTTTGAATAGATGGAAAAATTGTAGCCTGGCCATTTAGTGTCATAAAGGCCGGGTTGGCGAGGCGGCAGGGGCCTCCCAGGGACAGGAGGCAATACCATTACAATCAAATCTGAGATGGAAGAGGGATTGAGCTGTCCATTCTGAATTTTTATATTGTCGGAGGGCTGGGGAGGAAATAATGCCATCCTGGAGTGTATTAACCTCTGGCTGGGGAAAGAGGACAGGGAGAGAGAGAGGGCGAGGGAGAACCACGGCAGGCAGAGGGAGGGATTTGAGATTGGACAGCGGGGAGAAAGGAAGGCTGGAAGCAGGAGGAGGGGAACGAAGGGGCAAAAGAGAGTTTGTGCCTTATGCTGGAGAAGCTAAAGAGGGAGAGGCAGGTATATGAGATGGCTAAGAGACAGGGGCAGAACTAAGAGGGAATAATGCAATAAGGGGAGGGAAAGAGTGAAAGAACTGTAATGGGGAGGACAGCTCATATGGACATGAAAGCAAGGTGAAGGAAGAGGATAGCTGATGGGAAAAGACAGAAGGTGAAAGGTGGAAGGGGAGGGAAGTCCGGAAGGAATATGGAAATGATGAGAAAGAAGTTGTTGTGGACGCTGACAACCATCATCTGGGTTGTCGAGCTACTGTGCAGTCCATAGGATGATGTCTAAACATGGTATTATTTATTGCACAATTTCATCATTAACTGGGCAGTATTTCTATGCATATGGCTTCATAGTATTTTACTGGAGAAATAATTACTCCGATACATTACTCAGATGTCTCATATTGTGCCCCTTTTCAGCAAATTAATCAGTTTTACATGTCCCCACAGTCTGGCTTCCAATTTTTCTGCTGGAACTACTGCAAAGATGGGTCATTTCACCGTGACTGTATAACTCTTGGTTTTAGGGCTGCTCTAAACGGACTGTTTTGCTCTTAAAGCCAAAGAGCTGCAGCTGTTCCCGCCCCCTTCAGGAAAACCACACTATCCACAGTTTGAACTGCAACTGTTGGTTAGTTACGTGTTACATTGCACCGTGGTCAAATTCTAATTTACTTATAAAGCTGAGAAGCTAACTAGTTGTGGGGAGGTTTGAGGAAAGGCAGAACTAAACATCATCATCTCTTAACAGCTTTCATTTAACTCCTCCAAATTTATAACAACCACAAAACACAATAAAAATGGATTTTCACCATATGGGAAGTCTCAACATCACAATCTCAACATACTCCTTTACAAATTAAATTCCTGCATTCAAAATTTGAGTCCAGAAATATTAGCAGCAAAACACTACTGCGGTAAAATTGTACTAAAAGTATCAGTAGTGAAAGTACTCATCATACAGCTGAGTTCTCTAACATGGGTGGCACAATGGCGCAGTGGTTAATACAGCCCCGGGTTCAAATCTCCTGGTTTGCATGTTCTCCCTGTACCTGCCTGAGTTTTCTCCAGGTGCTCCAGCTTCCTCCCACAGTCCAAAGACACATATGGTGGGTTAACTAGTGATTCTAAATTGTTCATCTGTCTCTCTGTGTAGCCCTGTGATAGACTGGAAACATATCGAGGGCATACCCTGCCTTCCGCTCAACAGGATAAACAACTAGAGCATCATAGCTGTCAAAAAAACATGGAAAATGGATTTAGTAGCAAGATAGAAGTATAAAAAAAAATCCCATAACGAACTTGTGAAAATGTGGTTGCAACGGTGCCAGAAGAAATCTGTTAAAAAATTATAGAATACTGCAAGAAATTGTGAAAGAGCATATCACTATTTGTAAAAATACAGATTTTTGATGTGGACAGTATTAACAGTTTTGGCCTGTTTTTGTTTTTTGATTTTTTTTACAGTCAACATGCAAATGAAAACTTTATTATATAACTTTACTACATATTATCTGCAATTTAACAAAACAGGGAAACTCTGTAAAATTACAGTTTAATTTTTTTCCATTTTAAAATCCTTAATATACATGTTTTTCTTTCAAATCACAACAAATATCTGTAAAATAATGATATTTTTTGCTGATTTAAATACAGTAAATGCAGTGTACAGTCAAACGTGTAACAGAACAAGATATAGATCTGTAAGATACAGATTGTTGATGTGGACATTATTTAAAGTTTCGGCCTGATTTTGTGTAAACTACAATTATTTTCCTAATTATTATCTGTAATTTAACTAAACAGGGAAATGTCTTAATTAAACAGTCAATTGTTCCAAAAATGACTCTTAAAAAATTACACAATTTGAGGTTGTTTTCAGGGTTCTGTGAAGTCTGCCTTTACCCTTAAAATGTGAGTGTACATTACATGGTTCTTCTTCAATATAAGTAATATTAGGACATGGCCATTGCTTGAGGAAGCGTGTCACATCAGGAAGTGTGCCACCAAACCGGATAAGCCAGAACAACAACGTGTTTTTGTCTGAGGTGACAGTGGAGGGGACAACAGGCGGCCAACTCACCAACTCCAGATGGACTCTGCTACACAGGTTACACAGGTAGACATGCAGCCTGCTCTGCTTTTCTTGAACCAGAAGCACTAAATAATTCACTTCTTCTGTCCCTGGCTTTCTCCTCCACGGGCTAACATGTTTTCTCCGTGATTTAAACTGCATGTGTGTGTTTTGGCGCGCAGGCACGGTGAGACGTTCACCTGCTGCAGTGCCTCTCGGTCAGCCAATAGAAACGCAGTTCAAAGGTCGCGCGGTACCGGAAGCTGTTGGCTGCTTCTGCCACTGCAGCAAGCGCAGGTAGCTTTTAGCAGGCTAACTCGCAGCTCAACGCGCTTTGGCTGTCTGTCACCGCAAAGTTACGACATGAAAAGGTGCGGAGTGCACGAAAGATGAAGCCGGCACGTCCAGGGGAATGATATTCACCGGCTTTGCCTCTGAGAAAGAGGATAAGCAGACGTAAAGAAACGCGGAAGTGTTGTTGAAGGTAACAGGCTTGCTATTGTAGCTTAGTGGGTTGGCTGAGAAAAACGTCGTGGACAACAGAAATCGCTAATACTAGTGGTGTAACAGGATGACATTAATTGTTGGGATTATCACTGCGTTTTGGATGCTTAATCTAAGCTGCGTAATCTATTGACAGCTCCTACTTAAGTCGTTAGAAACCGGCTGCTACATAGCCTAGCTAACGTTACCGGTGTAGTGCCAAATACTGATCGTCTCCCAAAAACTGTTTGTCGTCCGTGGGAGCAATTATTCTAATAACTCTATATTATTTCACCTGCTCCCTGCCCTCATTGATAACCAGGGTAGTTGTTTTTACCGTCTGAAATAGCCTTAAAGAGCCAAGTTAACCCATATAGTGGGAATGTTTTCTACTTGCCAAAAAGTGACTGCAGTCCCTATATTGACACTGAAATGCAATAAAATGACTTGATTTTATTCACGATGGTTATATTTGAAAGATCATAGCTCATCCGTAAGTCACGTTAATGCCAGCCTAAGCAAGGATGTTGAACATACCAAACACATGCAGCCCTAAACATTGGAAACACTATTATAACATTTCCTATTTAACTCCTACGTTTCCTGCCGGATTACACTATGAACTGTACACATTTTTTGTCACAATTATTCAGTTCAGGGAAATGTTTTGGGTTCTCAAAGACATGCTTGCTATCCCCATTTGCACATTATGATTGTTTAATCCAGGAAGCAGCTGTAGACAAAAATATACACCAGCTGTTTTACTTAAACATGCACCACAGGTCCAACAGTTACTTCATGTTATCTTTATTCCCATATCAGGTACTACAAAGCTACAATTTGGTTGATGCTTGTGCAAATGTAATTTAAGGGTCTGGGTCTTGGAGTAATATAATGTATTAAGATCAAGACTAACGTTATGAAGAACAACTATTTGTTAGTGTTGCTCTTGCATTTCCCTTAATAACTAGAGACAATGTTATGGCATGCTTGTTGAACACTCCTTCAACATGTATTTACTACAGTTAAGTAAGGGCTGTGATCAGTAACAGAGAAGCACACAGCTCTCATGTTTCAGAGTGAAAACAAAGCTTTTTAGGAATACGTGACATCGATATGTGTGCATCTCTAAAGTTTTCAGATAATGTTTTCAGTTATATAGAGACTGCATTACAAAAACTGACTGGCATTTTTGCAGATGTGTTTACACCATGATCACTTGTTTGCATAATACTGCCAGCAAGAACGCTTTGCATATTTATATAAAGGCATCCGCCTGAAAAAAATGTTACACACCTTCATTTTCTCACTCCCGGACAACTCATTGTTCACTTGCCTAATTGGTGCAGCTACTGCTTCTAAATACAACAGCAAGACTTCTCACAAACACTCAATGCATAGAATACGTCATTCCACTGGCTTCTCATTTATTATAGAATATCAGTTTCGGTTGAATACTTATAAATCTCTACAGGGTCTGGCTCCACTCTACATCTTGGAACTCTTAACTCCTTTTTCTCACCAAGACTCCTCAAATCAGAAATAATTTGCTGTTGAAAATTCCACAGTCCAGGCTATAAACAAAGGCACACCTTGCTTTTACTGTTTCAGCCCCAATGCTGTGGAACAATCTCCCCTTACCGACACCACAGCACAGTGTGTGCCTCAGTTCAACCCGTACAGAATAGCATTTGTACAGTATTTAATGATGTGTTTTTCTAAAGTTTTACTGTTGCTTGTAAAGCACCTTGTAACTCAGGTTTTGAAAGATGCTATATTAATAAAGCTAATCGTCATTATCTATTTTCAGCATGATTCCCTGGGTGTAAGTTGAGCTTACTTTTGTTGACACTGCCTCTAAGGTTATGTATTATTGTCATCATAAAAATGGCACTGAATGGTCACTATCTTACATAGATCTCTTTATATGACATGGTGATGAAAGCTTAGTCCTGGGCTAGTTTGTTGTTTTACTGCATGCAGTTTGATAGGTTTATCAATCTGCATTTTAATCAATAAGAATGATGTAATGCCTCTTTGAGCTCTTGCTCTCTGTTTCTATCAAGGCTGCGGTCTGTGTTTGATCCTAGAGCATCATTATGACCATTGCCCAAATCTCTTTTTGTATCTCCACAGCTTCCAGCAGCCACAGACACAATGAGTGCCAAATATGGCCTGGTGGGCTACAACAGTTCACGGAAGCACATCTCCATCTCCATCCCCTCGTCCACGGAGGTGATGTCACCCCACATAAAGTCTGTGGAGGAGCTGAGGGTTCTGGGAATCAACCTGAGCAGCTTCAGTGCACCAACACAGTTCTTCATCTGCGTGGCCGGAGTCTTCCTCTTTTACCTTATCTATGGGTACTTGCAGGTAAGGGAGGAGAAAAAACACACTAAAATATCTTGAAGTAATTATTATTATAGTATTTTAAACTTGTTGCACTTCATTTATTCTTTCAATAGGTGTAAATGTAAGACAACACAGAGAAATAAACCTAAAGAGAGAGCTGTTGAAGTATGTTTTTTCTTTGCTTATCTGTCCCTCTACATAGGAGTTGATATTTTCCGTGGAAGGATTCAAGCCTTTTGGTTGGTACCTCACTCTGGTCCAGTTTGGCTTCTACTCCATGTTCGGACTAGTAGAGCTTCAGCTCACACAGGACAAACGCAGAAGGTACAGCTACAGATGATGTTGTCCTTCTTAATGAATGACTGTTCTCTTATGTTACATATTTAGCTTAATCACTGTCACTCATTCATAATGCTGACCTGTAAAACATGCTTTATGGCTGATGTTTTTGTAAGGAATCGGTGACAAACCAGCTGCTTGATCTGATTCATATTTTCCTCTCCTCCAGGATACCAGGGAAGACCTATATGATCATAGCCTTGCTAACAGTGGGCACTATGGGCCTGTCCAATACCTCACTGGGCTACTTGAACTACCCTACACAGGTCATCTTCAAGTGCTGTAAACTCATCCCAGTCATGATTGGAGGAGTGTTTATACAAGGTCAGACATTTATTGGTTTGTTTATTTACAGACTGTACATTGCACATAAAACCCAGTTACTGTGGTTTTGCTTCTGCTGGTGGATTATGTTTTTTTATGCACAAAATCTTCATCATTGCTACTATATGAAATTAGTTGATCTACGTTTGATGTCTCAGCTATGTGTTTTGATGTTTGTCTGCTATTTTCTTGTTTTTTGCTTGGTTGTTTTTGATCATGTTAACATGAAATAAGCTTTTGGGAATCAACAGTTTGGGTCAGCTCAAGTCAGGATTCCCAAGTCTGTGTTTTTCTGCTTTCTTGAGTACAGCTTGATAGATTTTAAATTGTGAACAGTTAAGTTTCCATCATTTGGACGAATAAAAAATGCATGTATGATCAGAAATATAAGACAGGGCCCCAGAATGCAACCAAAATGGGCACATCTGCAATCATTTTGATCAACATGCAAGTAAAAATTTCCTGTGATCATTCGTGCGAGTGCATGGTGATCTTAGGAGTGTTTTGGTGTCCCTGTGGAAGGTACGGGTGACTACTCTGCTAGCCATTGTGGTGAAATTAGATTTTTTTTCTACATGTGAAAAAAATCCATTCAGCTGTTACTGTGTTCTAAAGATGAAGCCGTCTATATCTGAATATTTTTTCAAAAACAGCGGAGCATGCATTGCAAACAAATCATATGCTGGTGCGGCCTAGTGAGAAAGTTGGTGGAAGTGGAAAAGTTAGTCTAGAGCCCTGTAGGGACTGGGTGCTAAATGTGTTTTTTTCTCTCTCTCTCAGAATGAAAACCTCTAAAGTAAACTTAATAATTAGCTTTTTTTATTCAGAAGATCATGAAAATGGATGTTGTATTGTTTCAACACAAAACAATTGAACCATAATCAGTTACTACAGGTAGACTTTAGAGATGGCACATTTTCCACCTCATTTCAGTCATCACACGTCTCCTTTGAAGCAATAGCCACCTTTCAACTTTCAGTACATTCTTTTTATCCACTTTTGTTGTTTTCGGCCGTCAGAGCCCAGTCGGCGGTACTCACAGATTCTCCCTGCTCTTAGTTCTGTCTGCCCTTTCATCCTCACACTGGCCTTCTCAAGGTTCTGTGTCCTGAACGTCAGACGGGTTTTGTGCGTTTTTTTTCCCCTTCCTGCGTCTCTCTCTCTAGATGGATAGATGTGAGGACCTCGGTCCCTCAAGGGGTCGAGTGGAAAACAGAATTTGTTCACTTAGAATGCAAAGAGGTAAGAAGGTATGAGAGAGGGATGGATGGATGGATGGAGGGAAGGAGGGGTGTGGGGTTGCATCTGATGTGAGGCCCTTCAAAGGGTGAATCAGGGAATCAAAGCCGACCACAGCCAACCTGATGCTGCGTCCCCTTGTCAACCTCAAGGCATCCATCCGTCAGCCTGTTTTTGGAAAACTCCTTCATCCTGTTGTTTTTTTCCCCATCTTTTCCCTTTTCACACAGGTTTCTTTTGTGCATTGTTACATGCACAACCTCAGAAACTTTGAATTGTGAAGAATACCCGTTGCGAAAAACTTTCAATAGTTACGTTTTTTTCTGAGTCCAATGTCAACTTTTTCTATTTATTAAAGGTGGGTCATCTTTCAAAGATTTCTTTGTAAGCTGTGCTTGAGGGAAAATATTCTCCCTGTGTCTCAGTTTGGTTTACTGAATTTGTGATGTTGTAAAAGGTTTTTAAAGTTTTGCAAGTACGATACATTTTAGTTTAGATTTCTTGCTGTTATAGTTTCTAAAACTTTTCCCTTAGTGTTTTTTTTGTCTTTTAAATAAAATGGCTTTAGATTTTAACTTTAGGATTCCTGATTTCTTAGTTCCAGATAAAAGACATTCTGTAATTCATTGCTTTATGTTTGTGTTCCAGGCAAACGTTACAATGTGGCTGATGTGTCTGCTGCTCTCTGTATGAGTCTGGGACTCATCTGGTTTACCCTAGCTGACAGCAAAGTGGCACCCAACTTCAATGTTACAGGTAAGTCCTGAGAGATCCAACTGCAAGTTCCACTGGTTTTCACAGAATGACTCTAATATTATTGCTGTGTTACAGCACAGCAAGTGCAAAAGTGTTGGTGTAGTTTTGCATCAAAACTGTACATTTAACTCTACCTGTCTGGGCAAGAAACTGGAGGAAGCTGCAGTATTAATAAAACATCTGGTCTCGTCACAACAAAAATGGAATTCTGTGTTCACCAAGTTCTTGTTGGTTATTGTTACGCAGATATTTGTCATTTTGTGGTGGGGATTTATTTTAAAAAACTAACACTAGGATTTAAGGTTGATTTGTGTCTTTGGCAAATATGGCAGATTAGCATTAAGATCTGTACAGTTCATTTTATGCTGCTGTAAATAACACAAGAGGAAAACTCAGATATGGACAGTGCATCTAGCTGGTCACATCTGTCACATATTCTCCTCCTTTTTTCCTTTGAAGTACAGCTGAAAACTTCTTTTGCTCATGCTCAAACCTCAATTTGTGTTTCTTCAGCTAATATATTTGGTTTCCATGTCGTACATGTGTGTCTGTCTACAGGTGTCCTCCTCATCTCCCTGGCGTTGTGTGCAGATGCTGCGATTGGAAACGTGCAGGAGAAAGCCATGAAACTCCATAACGGCTCCAACTCTGAAATGGTACACAGCTAATCTAACTGTAACAGCATATATTCTTGTCCATAACAAAGTGTAGAAGTCTAATGGCAACTAGATCTGTTTGCACATTCGAGGTAAACACAGAATATGCAGCTCTGCTTGTTTGTGTCATTAGACTTTTATGTCCTGTGTTTTGGCTGTGAGAAATATGATAATTTGTGCGATGTCACTGACTTGTCTCGTGGTTTTGTGTTGACAGGTGCTGTACTCGTACTCCATTGGGTTTGTCTACATCCTGACAGGCCTGCTCTGTGTGGGTGGACTGGGGCCAGCAGTAGCATTCTGCTCAGAGGTGAATACACCTTAAGACAATATGAGAACACATCCTTAGCAGCTAATGTGGGAGACACTGTTTACTTTATGTATATTTAACGTTCGGTTGCAAAAACAATGCAAAAGTGACATTTTCTCTATAAGATATGCAAATGAATCAGTTATTATGTGCAGTATAATAATAAACTTGTGATCCTTTATGACCTCTGCTAGTTTTCAATTCAGGCTGTATATATTCATAAGACAACTTAAGGGCTCACAGTGCACACTTCAGGAGGTTACTGCAAGTGTTCTGTAGTGCGTTTTCATATCATGTCTTCCGTCATCATCTCCTTCCTTCCAGCATCCTGTGAAGACATACGGTTACGCATTCTTCTTCTCTCTAACGGGTTATTTTGGAATCTCCTTCGTGCTGGCCTTAATCAAGCTCTTTGGTGCCCTGGTTGCTGTGACAGGTCAGAGCCACAGATTCTTTTTTGAATTTCTGTAATCGTATTATTTTTAGTGTTGAAGATATATTTCACAGTGTATTTGGAAAAACCTCACACTATTAACTGTATTGATAATAGAGCGACTGGATTATGGTCAAAATGACAATCACAATTACTTTGTTTAATGTTGAGATCACCATTATTTATCACAACTATTCATTGATTTGGGGACAAAATACTCAGCCTCACTTCCTCATGTGGATAAACGGAGCGCTGTTTACTTCCATGTTGTGCTACATCCCTGTCAATGTACAAATCCGCATAAAGAATAAGACTTAACATTTGTTTCTTATTCACCTGAATTCAA
This sequence comes from Chromis chromis, assembly GCA_900302755.1. NCBI lineage: Eukaryota > Metazoa > Chordata > Actinopteri > Pomacentridae > Chromis > Chromis chromis. The sequence continues at coordinate 16,905 of OMNN01028182.1, read as the reverse complement.
AACATCTCCCAGAGGCAAAATATGAATAAATTGTTCCCAAAATGCCTCACTTCCTGAACATCTGGTTATCGATAGACACTACAATTTCACTGATGTTCCCTAAATGCCTCACATGCACACTATAGTACATAGTAGCCTCTAGTCTCGACTTAGTTATTGCAGTGCACATTTTAAATGTCGGTCTCGTAGTCACTCATGTTCATTTAATTGTCGGGAGCCAAAATTGTGATTGCGATTAACATTCAATTAATTGTGCCGCCCTAATGGATAAAAGAATATTGCCGTTTTCTCTAGCCCAAGACAAGAAATATGTCTTAAATATTTGGTAATATCTTACGTTTTAGCCAAGTTGCAAAGTGACATGTGTTGAGCTTTTGCTTCTTATTTGTAATTAAGAAACAGAAGACCTGGCACTGATGAATGTGTTGATTCCTTTGCAGTGACCACTGGGAGAAAGGCCATGACTATCATACTTTCCTTCATGTTTTTCTCCAAACCTTTCACTTTTCAGTAAGTATTATGACCTTTTGACTTTAAACAGTTTCCTCCCAGCTTAAAGTACATCTACAGAGCGACCACTGACCTCTCCTTTGACTAAAAAAAATAACTTGATTTGGCTCCCCTGCCCCTGAATTTTCATGTCCTCAGTCCATTTCCAGACCTCGACTGTTCCAGTGCTCTAACTCCTTGTCCTTCACTCTGTTGTTCACCCTCCAACTTGCCCTCTGATTCCTCTCTGCTGTCAAACAGTCTCATTTTCTGCATACCTCTCCTGCTCTGTTTCTCCATCCTGACTTTCGACATGGCCATGGTGTGTATGTCTCTGGATACCAAAAAACTTTTGTGTATCATCAAGGCCAACTTTATTCTCCCTCCAGTGGTGTGTGCCCTCCACCATAGCTGGACTCACAGTCCCTTTCATGTTTGCTGTTTTTAAACCAAAATATTCTATTATTAGTATATATACTATCAGTTAATACCTGATTTAACAGACACCAAAATGACTATACTAACCAAATTTATGAATACTAACCGTATCAATTACAATACAATTGCACAGTGTGCTAAAACTATATAAAAATATGATGCTACACCATATATGAAAATATTTAACAGTGCAGGAAACTGCATAGTTTAAATAAAAATACACTCCAGTTGAACTGTCAAAAAAAACAAATGTTATGTTGTATCATTTTTAAAGGTGCCCTGTGGAATTTTCTAGTACACAAAGTTTCACTCAGTGTTGCTCATTAAAACAGACTCTGTGTATCCTTGAGGTCTAACAAATGCACTTCTCTTTTTATATAACATTTGGAAAAGCTTTTTTATTTTATTTACATCTATCTTTGCTAGAAGTTTACTTCTTTACTGCCTTTGGCAGATTGCTGCATTTCTTGCAGCTTTAGCTCTACCAGTATATCAGAACAGTGTGACAGTGGGCAGGATTGTCTATCATGTCCCTCAAGTGGTCATGCATAAAACAGTGGCATACTCCCAAATGTTGTCACAAGCTCAGCTGGGTGTCTTTAAGTAAGAAATCCCTAAAATATTTAAACTACTCAACATTAGCATCCTATTCAACCCTGCTCTTCTTCATAGTGTCTATCCATTTCTCACTTTATTGAAAATTTGTTTTTCCCCTTAAAACATCTAACCTGTTCGTCTTTTCCTTACCAGGTACATCTGGGGTGGCCTTCTGGTGCTCTTCGGCATCTTTTTGAATGTTTACAGTAAAAACAAAGACAAAATGAAGCTTCCCTCCATCAAGGACCTTAAAGGCTGGCTGCTTACAGGAAAGAAAGTCAGATTTCTCTCCCAAAACGTATAGGAGGCACCCGCAAGTATAGCGGAAGTCCTGCGCAGGGAGACTGCTTCAGTCTGCCGCTTCAGGTGGAGTGTCGGCCCACATTTCTCAGGGGATATGCTGAAGCATGTGCCTGAGCTTCGGGCCACATCACTCCCAACGTCCAGCCAAGGATGGGTATACAGGGTTTGACCTCCAATCAGCCTTACAGACAGCTGACATGTTTTAACGATGAATGAGGGAGTCGCTGTATCCCGTCTCTGTCTACCAGTGTGCCACTGGTTAACTGAAATTACACTATCTGAAGCAAGCAACTGTAACTATGTGTTAAAAGGGGATCAAAGCCTAGTGGGATCTTGTCAAGCAATGCTTCAGAGCACCACGGAAACATTCTCAACATGGAGTACAACACTGAGGATGTACAAGACTCTCTAAAGGGAAGCTGGCTCCTTAGCTAACCAAATTGCACAGTTTTGCACTGGAATTGACTCAAACACTTAAACCCTTGAGTGGTTGGAACAAAAATGAAATGTTTTGAAGGAAAGAGCACAGAGAGACATGTTAATGTGTGTCATGTCTGAAATGATTGTCGCCCACCCGAACCGAAAAGTACATATTGATTAAAAAGCATATTTGCCCCCGCATGTGCCAGAAAAATGGAACACAACTTTGTTTTACATAATCATCGTCTTTATAAAAGTGTTTTTCATAGTTTATTGGTAATTCATATTTGACTGTATCCTAATTCATGAAAAATATGTGATCACATGATAACATTGTGGGGAATGCAGAGTCATTTGCTCTTCTGTACATCAACAACTGCCATAATTTGCTAACCATATGTTTGGGAGAAAGGGTACAGCTCTTTTTACAATAAAGTATGTATTTAGTAATTACAGTGTTTTGTGTTTGTGTGAGTGTGGTTTGTCAGCCAGCCCTTATTCTCTCCCTTTGCACCGCTTGAGAGAAGAGTTGAAATGTTGCCAAAAATGCATGTGTGTGTGTGTGTGTGTGTGTGTGTGTGTGTTTATCCATCTAGTGGCCTTAGGCATGTTTGATTAGGTGTCCTGAAAAAAGATAGCACTGCTAGACAGAAAATAAACAGCAGCCTTCACTGTGCCGAGGCTGTCCTATTCATTTGGATCCATCCTGTGTATGTGCGAGTGTCAGTCAAACAAATGCCAATTCACAGTCTCCCTAAATAATGACACGGTGATGCTCACACCTGGTTCCTCTCCAAGCACACGACTGCCTCCTCTATGGAGCCGTTCAAGCACCAAGATTTACTTTTTGGTTTCCTCTCTGACATTAGGGTTTCCACCGGTGCTGCATTTACATTATTGTGTTACAGTAGGCGCTTGCATGCTGGATTCCGGTGCCCTGCTGTCTTTTTACACATAACATCCCTCTCACAGAATCCCCTGCTTTTAGGTATAAATATTACTGTCCATCTGGTTTCAATCCAGATGCACAATCCATCGCAGAGATAGTCATTTCCCAAGAGATCTGTGCTTGTCCAGTCTCATTCACTGTTTATTGTACACTTAAGCCTGTTTAACAGCAGCGCTCCTTTGATGTGCAGCAATAGATATGGTGAGAACAACACTGGCAACTAACAAAATGCATATTTCTTATTCCAATCATACAGCGTAATTGTAAAGTCATGGCTGATGTGTGGTTTTTACAGTAAATGTGTAAGCACAGTGTGAGTCTAACCAAGTTGTACAATCTATAAATGATTTATTTATTGAAGTGATTACAGACCTTGGATCTTAAATCCTTTATGCTATAGAACCTTGGAGCAGGAATCCAGCACTGATGTTCAGTCTGCTGACCATGCAGTTTCACCTCTCACTGGACTCACTGCTGTAAGAAAAGAATCCAGACCTGAAAATCTGGTCAAGGAAACGTTTAGGTGTTCTAGGAAAATGTCGGAAATGTTAGAGAAGTCTTTTGTCCTTCATTATCATTTTGTGTGTCTGTGTGTGTGTGTGTCACTGGCAAGCTGTGAAATGACAGAGACTTGCCAGCTCAGCAGGAGACAGGCAGAGTGTGGCTCTCTCTGTGATCCTAATAGAGGCCCAGATATTACAGTCTCACTTCCAGGCGGGAAACCTAACGCTGGGCCAATTAGTAATTTGGTATTTCATAAAATTTGGCAGCTTGTGTGTGATGACAAACTGACAGAGATCTTCTCTCCTCCAGGGAACCTTTGGCAGTGCAGCCACACACACACACACAGGACTGCTAAGTTTTTATTCCACAGCAAAGTGGCAAGCGTTGCACAGACTGAGAGCACGTAACTCAATTGAAAACCTAGAATGACTTTGGATGCTTTTTGGTTTGGCTGTAGATTTGGGTCTCACACAGGCATGAAATGGGAAAAAGATTTTGTTCAAGGGGCCTTTTTAAGGCTTGCTCGCTCCACTACTGTTTTTGTGTGATGGATGAACAGCGAAACAGTCCATTAGAGGTTGAGGGGTCATGTTGCACTGTTAAAAATATTAGTTTGCCATTACACGCATTTGATGTGCAGCATACAGTACTGCTTCATCGCTGTGGGAACGGCTGTTCTCTTCCAGCTCCCTGAAAGGTCATTATGGGATGGGAAAGCCCAGTTGACCCAAGGCAAAGTACATCATTTGTCTTTTAGCACCAGGAGAACACACCTAACAAAGCAGGCTGACCCCTGTTAGAACACTGAGGATTTTGGCCATTTTTCAAAGCCACATAGGAATTTGCCATCTACTGAAGTCAGCTGTTTTTTATTGTTTTAGATAAACACTTTTTTTTATTTGTGTCGTAATCATAAGTGACTTTAGGTGGTTTGTCTTTAGCAAGGCTGTGTGATGACAAATGTTTCCTTGAATGATAAAAGGAAGTCCTGTTTGTTATAACAAGATGTGCTTGAAGTTGGGATCATAAAGGAACATTTAGGAAACACATAAACTCATAATTTATTTACATTAAAAGAAACTCAGACGGGCCTTCATCTTGGGCACTGTTTCTTTGTCTTTACTATACTGTTTCTGTTTCTTTCTATTATTCCTTCCCCTATTTCATCTTCCAACCCCCACTCCCCAACACACACACCTGGTAACCTAGGCCATCCTACCTCTGGTCTCACACGGCTGCGGCCTTTCCTAATAAATAATGGGAGGTGTCCGGAGCTCATCATTCCAGCAAATAGGCTGCTATATAATATGCGGTCCACTTCAGATAGGTTGCTATATAATATGTGGTCAGACCTCGGACGGCCACAGCGGGGAGGGCTGGCAGCCCATTCATTATGGGGCAATCGGTTCAGTGGGGGCAGCAAGGTGGCGAGGTGAGGGATATGCAGTCGCTCTCACCGAGACATATAGCGACACACCGGTTCTATTTCTCTCTCACACACACACACACACACACACACACACACACACACACACACTCACACGTGCACGATCACTGTCATATAGGCATGAAACCAGTTATATGGAACTGTAAACCTGAATATCATCAGTTAAACCAGATAAGATTAATAAAGTCAGTTGTTTGAATGGGCTGACACTTAATTCATATAGTTTTCTACAACGTATGCATTTTAACATTTTAAGTTATGTTATCACATTTTAAGGAAACAGTTTGACATGAAAAAATGCTTATTTGCTTTCTTGCTGACAGGTAACGATAAGATTGTGCAACTCTCATGTTAAAAAATAAGCTAAAGTCAGTTAGCATAGCTTAGCATAAAGACTGAAAATGAGAAAACTGCTAGCATACCTTTCTCCAAAGGTAACAAAATGAAGTTACTAGCAGCTTAAGCTAACAAACACACACTTTATATATTACTTGTTAAACTCATATGTAATAAAAACTGAAGACTAAATTAGTTACTAATTCATGGCAACTAGCAGCTATAGGCACAGGGACTAACAGTTTAGCCCTTTGCTAAGTTGTTTTTATGTCACTATTTGTTCACCATGCACCGTAACTTCTTGGGAGTTTTGTCATTACTTTAAAGTTGCCAGGAAAAAACATGTTTTGTTTTTACATTTGGTGAGCTTTAGAAGTGCTGGTAGGTGGATTTTATCACATTTGAACTGAGCAAGGCTAGCTGCTTCCCTTTGTTTCCAGTCTTTGTGCTAAGCTAAGCTAACTCGCTTCTGGCTTCATATTTAGTATGCAGGCTAAGTTTTAGCAAAAAAAACTAATTATTTACCTAAATTTCAAACTATTTAAATGAGGTGAAAATTTAAATAGACTAAGATTCACTCATTATAGTTTACTTGAATATTTTTAGTTTATTTTAATGTGCTAAAATGTATGTCTATAACAGAAGTTCTCCTCTCTTTCTTTCCCTTCTTATCCTCATTTTCCACCTTTTCTACCTTCTGCCACTGTCCTTTCTACACTCATTCCATCTGTCCTTTCCCCTTTTATTTCCTTCCTCCACTCCATCTCCCCTCCTTTCCTTCCCTCTCTCCTTCCTCCTCCTACCTCAGACTCATTACACCCCACCCACCCGTACCTCAGCCTCCGCGAGAAGCTCTCCTCATATAATATGATGGCCATCTGCTAGGCTGAGCCACGCTTCCCAAAAGCCCCGGGGCTAGATGTTTATCTGTCGTCCCCCTCTCAAACTCCTTTAAGGATGCAAAACATATCAGCAATCATCGCAGCTACAATTAGCACAGGTGCTGCTGAGCTGTAAAGTGATCAGGAGAAATGGGAGGAAACATAATTGAAGTGGATTAGAGCGGAGAGGTGGGAGGGAAAAAAAAAATGAAATAAAAATTCTGGAGGCTTGGACAGCAGCCCTTTTCTATAATGCTGTTTGAAATTCACTGTGCTGTGATTAAAATTGGTGCAGAGCGGTGGTGGAAGTCCTGGCAAGGAGTTTTGGTTTTTAACAGCTGTCTAGTGTTTTTCTAGCCCACTGTTTCCTCCAATGTGGTCCTGTCAGGTTGAAATATGGAGCTGGAGAGTGCGATGGTGCTTTGTATAACCAAGATCAGGGCTTTTTTTTATGCATGTGCTGCATGTATTTTTCAGTTTAACCTGAGGAGCTTGTACCACAGTGTGTGTGTGTGTGTGTGTGGTCCCTGTGTGTGTTACTGTAAAGAGTTTAACACATGACGAACCCAGCTTTCTTGTTGTCATCATCTACTGACAACACGGCAGCAAACATTTGTGCAGGAGCGCATATGCAAACACATACTGTACTGTAAAAACACACACTCCCGCACACACACACACCATTTTGGCTGCTCGAGCGGGGTCGAAATATTCCGCAGCAGTCACTCATGAAGAGAAATTCTTAATAATAAATATCCAGCCAATAATGAATGTGCTGCTGGCTGCAGTTGTCTTGGGGGCATAATATCTAATTTCCTCCCAATGTTTCATATCCCTACTCCTGCATGTCGACACAGTCCATCATTACACCCCAATGCAGGTTCCTATCACTTTTATTTATTTTTCAAATCAATATATAAATCAAAGCCCGGACAGATGAGATCCAATAAATTACAGAGTGCCGGACAAATGCAGAATGTTAACTGTGTACCAGGAGAGGAGATTCCCATGGGTGCTGCCTGGTCTGTGCTGTGTGCTACAGCAAAAATCTACTAAATGTCATATTAAATCACAGCTAACTTGAATATTACTCCGCGCTGTTTTTAATACAAGAGGAAAAACTCCTCCAAGGCCTTATATGAATAAATTTTGTGGATTATTTTTTTTTGCATCTGCACTGATAATCTTTACATTTCACCTCATATCTTATGAGTTAGTTATTTTAGTTTCACTCAAAAAGAAAAATTAGAGATGAGAAAAGCAAGTTAGTGATGTCCCTTGTGGTTTAGTGACAGATATTGAAGTGGGGATGGAACTATAGCGTTACATTTGTACTGGCATTGTTGAGCGTGGAGTGATACCATTTTGCATCCCAAACCACCAGGCATTTATTTATATTGAACTGGAAGATGTAAAATCGAGCAGCGGGGCAATGATCCTCTGTGCACCAGCCACAGTGTGTGAGTCACCCTGTTCTGTTCCAAGCTCAGCCACATGGAAAAATAGGAGGGTTAGTGTAAGAAGGGGAAGAAATGGGGGCGAGAGGATGGTGAACCTGGTGAAATAGAGCATAGAGAACAGTGGAGGAGGCTCGGCGGCCTCACAAACCTGCAGCTGCCAGGCTGAATCCTCACTGAGGACTCACATAGGTGCAGGGGGCTAACCAGTCAGCTCGGGCACGGACCCATAACGTGAAGGGCGGGCTCACAGGACACGCACACACAAACTCAGAGCTATACCTGAGTGTAGCAATCATCGCTATCAGCAGGGAATATGCTACCATCAGGCCCTATAACGTCAGAGCGCACCTTGGCACTGACACCACATGACATGCATATGTGCGGAGGCAGCGTGAGGCAATGCCAGCCCAGGCAGCAGCAGGGGTTTGAAGGAGATTCCCACTGACAGTGGTCCGGTGGGGGGAGAGAAGATCCCCACTGCAAAATAAAACAGCAGGAACACAAAGAAAGGAGCAAAGCCTCATGGGTACTGAGGAGGAGAAGAAGAGAAAGACTGTAATAATAGTTGTTAATAAACATATATCTGCGTAATATATGTACTAGTAGCATATTTTGTTTACCAGCCATGTTTCAAACATCATTATTAAAAGATATGCACAATGCTTAATATTAGGAATGCACTGATATCAGTACTGGTATTGGGTATTGGTCCAATGCTGTAGTCGTACTTATCTCTGACACAACCACATCCAGTGCCACTTTACAGCAATTTAATGTTACTCTTTTGAGTTAAATAGGTAGGCAAACAAGGATCAATGTCAGCAGTTGGGACATATTTGGGGATAAGCAATGAAGCCAGAATAAAGCAGCCTACAGGTTATGCTCTGCTAAACTGTGTAAAATGAGGATAAAAAAAAAAAAAAAAACTCTCATAATACAAGTAATATGACACAACAATCTGAATACCAATACAGCGCAGAGATCAGTGAGTTTGCTAATATTTGCAGTGGGAAACAGCACCAACCAACTTTGCAGCAAACACCAGTGAAGCAAGACAATATGTCAAAAGACAACTCACATCTGCAAATATGACAGAACTTGGGACATGATGACCAGCCATTGTTGTTGTTGATGATACAAGATTTTGTCATTTTCTCAGTGTACTAAACCCCAAGTATGAGATTCACAGCCATCACTACGTCACAGACACTATACTGATCAACAGCTAAGTTTTGGGGCCTGCGATGTCAGCTCAGTGCTGCTCATCAGTTCAACTGCAGTGGATTTGCAAGGATTTTAGGGAGTCTTTCTACATGCAAAGCAGTTTCAAGGTTTGAACACTATCAGAGCCATAGGAGGTGCATTTGATGAAGTGGGGCCTTCTGAAAAGTTATGTTCACTGTTCAGCTGGCTGGTAACACGAGTGTTTTTTGCTCAGAGAGGCACAGTGTCAGTCAGATGTAAAATACTGGGACATTTTAAACAAATTTTATTTTGTTATAGTCCAAAAATGAGGAAACATCTGATAAAAAAAATGAAACACATTTTGAAAGTCACTATTAAAACTATTATATTTTTATTGAATACTGATATCAGCCATCTGGGAACAAATGTGAGTGTTTGCATTTCAATGTGGTAAGAAATAAAGTAGTATCAGTGTATCCCTACTTAATATCATGACATTTGACCAGTTTTATATATAGGAAACACACTAATAGTCCTATATAGAGACTTAAAGACCGCAGCTTATTATTATTTTCACCATAAGCAAATGCTGGCTGTTTTCTCTGCTGCTCTTTAAATCATTTGGTCGATAAAATATGACCATCACAATCTTTCAGAGCCCCAGGTGACATCTTAGAATTGTTAATTTCTTGGATCAACAGTCCCAGATTTAAAGATATTCAGCTGAATATCTTGTGACTTAAAAAGAAGAAGCAGCAAATCCCTACAACTGAGAAATTGGGACTGTGGAATGTTTGATATGAACCTTGAGTAGATTATCCATATTTGATCATCATTTCAGCTCTGGACTATGTAGTTTTTAAAAAATGGTTTATGTTCACACGGGATACATTTTTGGCAAATTTATCTTTCTTTTTCATGCCTTTGGCCACTGACAGCTGAGACCGGAGGCATTATGTTCACAGTCCATCCATCCCATTGTCATAAGCGCAATATCTCGTGAACGCCCAGAGGGGATTACTTCACATTTGCCACAAACGTTCACTTATACTGATTATATTTTGGTGGTAAAAGGTCAAAGGGCAAGGTCACTGTGACCCCGCAAAAGTTTCCAGCTATTCGAAAATGATTACGCTAATGTATACGCTAGTTATGACAAGATTTCACACCAATGTTTAACGGGTTAAAATTAGGAATTGATGACAGCTTTAACCAAAAGGTCAAAGGTCATGCCTGGAAAGGACATGGATGTAAAGTGCAATTTGAATGGTTGATGAAGGAATGCTGTAACACCACAAGGCAGTAATTCTAGTTTGTAATGAGTCTGAAGTCTCACTAAACGTCACTGTAACTTTGTCTCTTGAATGTAGACCAGTGTGATCAGGATTGAACATATGAATATTGTTTGAGTTACACATTTTGCAGTAGTATTTTATATGAGCTTTAAGTCACTGCTGTTCTGATTTATTGATCTCTATAGGGAAGTTCTCTCTTCTTCTGCCTCCTAACCAAAACATTAGAGGTCAGCATCAGTTAAAAAAAAAAGATTCAGATCTCCTGCTGTCAGAATCAGTGTATGTCAAAGTGTATTGTTGAAGGGCACTTTAGACTATTGGATATTTTCTGACATGGGCCTTACAAGCAGTCCCTACAATCCCTTACTTTTCAATCATCACTGGTCATGTCATAGCACTGCATTCTGAACTGCTTTAGACAACAATTGTGATGCCTGGAATAAATTATGATTCTTTATTTTCAAACCAGAAGTTGTTAAGTTTGGATGCAGGATGCCTTTGACCAGTTGGTTCTCCAGATGACGCTTGTGCCACTGACAGACAATGAGAAGAAACGACTTTGTTAACAACAGGAACATAAATATACAGCCAGTAAATTCACACCCAGCAGACTCAGCACACACTGCAATGAAATTTAAATAGCCCATTTAAACATGTTCTTTTTTAAGCTGTTTGCCTCTGTTCATCTGATGTGCTACAGTGGTTGATTAAACTCTGAACCTCTGACAAGCCACCAATTCGAAGCAAAACCCTGACCCTTTATTTTACATTTTATTTCTTGGTTTAACTAGTATTTCAGTTATAATTTGATTCAAGGGAGATATTCATAAAAACAAAATTTCCGATCAACCCTCATAAAATAGAACACCAAACCTCCGACCATGTGGCGCTTTGAAACAATTACATACAGTTTCTTTTAACGCTACGCTGGGAAACAAGACCTCATTTAAAAACAATAGCAAAGCAGAAGGCAGTTGTTCTAATATGGAGAATATAAAGAATAAATAATCCAGTTGTCTGCAGTGCCCAACGCAAAGCAATTTAACGCATCAGTGGCAGCTGCCTATTAATTTCCTGTAGAAGGAGAGAGGGGGGAGCCTGGAAGCACTGACTGGAGGGACAACACAGCCGCATCATGTATCACTTCGGAGCCAAGCAAGATACACACATGCAAATAGATGCATAAATGCATGCTCGCAGACACACATTTTTCCACACAAGCATGTCATGATTGTAATCATGCTGCTGTTTCCCACAATGTCAGCGGTTGCATGGGAGCGAGGTGGCACTATATGCCTAATGATAGTGAATTAATAAGGAAAAGCCGACAGATAGTGAGGCCCATATGTGACTCTTGTCCTAAGGGTGTTGCATCAATAATAGTCCCCCCAGGCAGGCCGTCCTCGCTCCTTCTATGCATTTGTTGAAAATCCCTGTCCGCTTTAATTAGGTACCCGGCTTCTGATCCCTCCCCTGGTTCACAAATAACTGAAGAGGGCGTGGCAGCACCAATATCTCTATCTGGCGCTGATCCAAACAACGGCACCTCTTTCACGATGGGGGAGGAAGAAGGGGAGAGCGTGGTGCTATAAATCCAGAGGTATTTGGACATGGGCCACCGCTGGTCCCAAACGGCCACTGTGGCGGCAATAAGCATGCAGGGGCCACAGCCAGGAGGACCAGAATGCATGAACTAAAAAACACAACTGCTAAACTTCTTCAGTTTTGACATACAGCAAGATATCACATGCTCTTCACTCCACAGGCTGTCACTTCCATCCCAGGGTTCTTACAGTAAGAATTATCATTGCTAAAGGTTTTAAATATTTGCCAATAAACAAATTGAGTTTGTCAGTCGCACACATATTTCACATCCTCTGTGGGAAAACAGCAACACTGGACCATCTTTCTGCTACTCTGTTTCCTATTCATTTGACCTGTCTCCTAGAATCAGTGTGTTTTGTTTGATGCATGGTTTTTCATTATCACTATGGCCCATCATTACTTTCCTCTTATTATAGTCTGGGGGACATTGGAGACAGTTCAGAAGAGCTGTGGATGAGGGACAACACACACACACACAGTCATTTCTTTCTTTTGGGGGAGAAAAAAATGTGCCCCACAGACATAATGTCTGTGTTTTCCTGCAATTAATTAATGGGTCCCCAGCTAGTTAGCAGTAGGCAGCACTTGTTTTACCGTGGCGACTGAGAGAGGGCGAAAGGGGTTGGAGCCAGGCTCGCCTCGGTAGCTGCAGGCTTTTAGTTGTGAGCCACTGGATTTGGACTATTTTTAACGAAATCCTTTTATGGATAGATAAATCTGATTTTATGCAAGAAGAGTCTCCTGGGTTTCAATTAACTGGGGGTCACGCTGCAGATCTATCACAAAAAGAAAGAGGGAAGGGAAGAGCGAAAGAAAGGGAGAGGAAAAGATAGAAAAGAAAGAGAAAAGGGGAGAGGAAAGCCTTTAATTAATACGGTCTAATTAAACATTTGTGAAATGCATTATCTGCACTGTTTTTTCTTCTTCTTTTTTTTCTTATGATGAGCCACGGTTGCCTAATTGTCTACTTGCGCCCACCCCCCCCTCCTTAAAAGTTGTTTTGTGGTTACATCATGGTTGTTAATAATGCAATAGATGCTTTGGCGTCTCTTTTAACTGCAGTTTGTCTTTCCACAATTCAGGATTCAAAGAAAATTTGTAATTGGGAATGCTGTATTTCTCGCTCTTCAGTGGGAGTCCTCTGGGTGCCTCTTGAAAACATTTCGCTAAGTGCAAAGATTTGGTGGCGAGGGGGGGTGGGAGGCCTCTGGAAACTAATTTGATTCCTAAAACATGCGAGATGACAGCTTCCCGCTGCACGGCGAAGGTAGATTTGACTTTGAATCATGCCACACTGTTTAATCACGGGCCACGAGGCATGGCAAGTCGCTAGACCTGAGGAGAGTCACATAAAGAGTGTCAAGCGTGCAGGGTGAGAGATAGAGAGAGACAGAGAGAGGGCAAGAAAATCCATAACAGATTAAACAGTGTTTGGTCAAAACGCACAGCATGATATGTGCGTCTATCACCTTAGCGCTCTCTCTGTCTCACTGCGATGCATATTTCTTCCCAGCCAGCCCGCTCCCTCATTGTTAAACTACCCACAGGGCACTTCTTAATGTGAAGTTGATCTCAGGTTGTAGTCGCTTAAACATGCACACACACACACAGCAGTTCCACCCAGCACACTCCACCCCCATCGCTGCCATGACATTTTTCTCCCCATTCAGTTCCCAGCGTGTGCGGCAGTCGCAAAGCATATCACGTCCATCGTTTTTTTTTTCCTCGCTCTGTATAGCGACGGAATGATTCAGTTCACCAGAGCACAGAAATACGCTCATATACTTGTGGCTGAAACACACACGAGTCTATTTGATGATACAAGACACAGTCACACACACATACACATAAGAGTTACCCTGAGTATTGTCTTGATGACACAACTCTTGTGTGTGGCCCAACTGTCCCTCAGACATCCACACTTAAAATAACATTTTAGTTATTTAGCATTAAAAACTGCCCTTTGTTTTAACATGCATGTAGTTATAGCAGTTATTTTTTAACATTTTTGCAATTCTGCAATTCCCTGTAGCCCTCTGTAGTGTCTTTTAGCTGATTGGTTCTGTTTTCTGGCCCATATTACCAAAGAAAAAAAGGCAGTTGATTTCAGTTAAAAATATACAAACCCATGTCATATGTCAGTCTGATCTCCCTCTAGCCACTTTGGATGGATCAGCCAGAGGCCCGGTGTCTACACGAGGAAGGAGGCTAATTTAAACCAGCTACAGCTAAACTCACTATGATGCTTAAAAGTGACTTCTCTGCTTATTGAGGCAGAGATCTGTCACTAAAATGTTTTATGCTGTTTCCTAATCTCCCCCTACACTACACTGATTTTCCCTCCTCACTCTTCTCTCTCTCTCTTTTTTTTAAATCCCCAGTTCTTTCTCCCCCTCCTCTTTTACCACCCTCTCCTATATTAAGCTTGTCATCTCTGGTTCCAAGGTGCTCTAAGTGGCAGCGGTGCTAAGGTGACAGCAGGGTTCTAGCAAGGTCTGCACTGAGCATGCTCAGAGAGCCAACCTAACTAATTAGAGATCCAACCTTGATGAGAGCTCTCTCTCTCTCTCTCTCTCTCTCTCTCTCTCTCTCTCTCTCTCTCTCTCTCGCTCTCGCTCTCGCTCTCTCTCTCTCTTTCTCTCTCCATTGCTCTCACTCTCTCTCTCTCTCCATAAGCATGTGTATCTGGGCCCAGAAATTACTTAATATGATATATTAACATATTTCTGGCAGGAGCGGCAGGAGGAGGGTGCTCGTTGGAGACAAATTATCCAAATTAATTTCTAATTTAAAATCCTATGCCTTTTATTATAAGCTGTGGGCGCCCTTGGTACCAGAAACCAAGTGAGAGAAAGGGAATAAAGGCGAGTGAGGAAGAGGAAATAAAGGCAGATAGAGAGAGAGAGAAAGAGAGAGAAGAGTGAAGTCAAGGATGGAGGGATGGAAGAAGGAATAAAAGGATGCTTTAATAACCCAGGCTGCTTTATGCCCACAAACCAATAAACGGAGGGGAATATGAAGACACAGAAAGGATTTAACTGTACATGGCCGGCTGAACTCAGCCCAGCTTAATTCAGCCATGAGAGAACGTCCCCAGAGAGGAAGAAGAGAAAGAGGAAAATGAAAATGGGTCCAAAAGTTTGAGGCATACTTGGATCTCCACTTTGCCCTAATTAGTGGCCTCACATCCTCACTAAGCCTGAGAGGGAGAAAAAGCCAACAGCCATGACCATGGGTCAAATCTTTAGAAATTGTTATGAATCTGCACATAATAGCCCTGGGTGCTTGTGGGAAATGTAGGCCCCAAAGCATGTCCACTCGGACTGATCCTAGAAGTCTTCAGGTGCTCAAAATGACCAATTAGGCCGTGTTATTTGGCCACAGATAATGCTGCTGTCGGACATCCTCTGTTCATAATTCATGCCTATTACTGAGGATTAGCCGCATCTGATCCTTTCAAGGGCTTTGCAGCTACAAACAGTTAAATGATTCATTAAATTGCAAGGCATGAATTGAAATTACTGCACCGATCTGTGAGGAAATATGGGGAAAAGTGTAGCTGTGAATGTATTTTTATGTAGCATATAGGTCAACAGGCTTGTATTACACTTTGATTTTAATAAAACAAAGCTCATGTCTAGAAATCAAGTTAAAGTGGGAAAAAAGTGACAGAATCGTCATGCCTCCACTGGAGGTATTATTAAGCACTGTGGTATATTGTTCTGAGTCGACCTCCTTCACTGTCATATAAGTGTCAGTATGCATTTGTTTTACAGTGTGTTCGTTCTCAAATTAAACAGAAAGCAGGAGCTCTGGGAGATGAGGCTCTGTCTAAAGTTATGCCATTCTACAAAAGCATCCGTCCTAAAATAAGATGTGTCACATTACATAATCTGTTGTTATCAATCACAGGATTATTGTCACATCATTTCAACGCAAAAACTCTCTCTAATTGATTACCACACCATGTTTTTTACTTTTTGAAGACCAGCTGTGAACTGAACTTCAACTGCAAACCTTTAAAAAAAAGAAATTACAGGAAAACTTTGTTTACTGTATAAAAACAGGCCTTCCCATAGTGATTGCATCAGTATGTAAATAGAAATATCAGTCATTATATTCCTTGTTAAGCTATTATCCAGTGACGCACCGCACGTCACACATGGACTTGTAACTGCATGTTTAATCACCAATCTACCCAGGAGCCTACAGCTTGTTTCAACTAATATCAAATAATGGCACAGCTCACCGTGTAATGAACAAACACCCGCTTCCCTACACAAAGACACGCATGCACGGCCTCGCTGCTACACCCTCCAAACATGGCGCGGCAGCACAGCGGACACGGACATGTGTCTTCTGTTTCGGCTCTCGGGGACGAAGAGGTTTCGTGGCGCTTTGTGTTTCAGCGGGGGCTCCGCTGCAATTCTGGGTGCCGTGTTGGCTCGGGGAGAGGCACGGCGCTGTAATTAAGGACAGAGGGAGGAGGATGTTCGTTAGATGTAGTGTCCTCATTAGTGTAAGTTCCACCCGGAGGTGGTGCTGAGCAACGGACACCTAATGAGACGCATATTGTAATGAAAGCGGGGAACCAACAATCGCCCAAGCGCAGGCATGGGCCTTTAAATTGGGGTGTGTGGAAGGACTTTTGAATAATTCTTTGGGTATATAAATTGTGTCTGTGCAAGGAAGTAGTGATGGAGCAGGTATAAAGTGTCATCTTCATTTCTTGCAACATTGTACAAGACATTTAAATGCATCTTAGTGTGTTCAGACTGTGTTGTATGATGAGCTGTCTGCGCTACATGAGCACAAGACACAATTCTACTTTGTCACTTTTTGTTTTCTATTTCACTCTAATCTATTCATTAAGGCCTGAGATGATAAGCGCTGCATTTGTATGGCAGGCTACAAATCACTGTTACATACTGTAAGCAGCCAGCCATACAGACACTGTAGGGGCTCACCTGCCCTGTGGCTAAAGACGACTGTAGCT
>OMNN01028181.1:0-10539 GCA_900302755.1 Chromis chromis | reverse complement strand
CTCTATTTTAATCTCTATTTTAATATATATATATATATATATTGCAGAAGAACTACATTTTACAATATCGTGCAGCTCTAATAGGAACCTTATATCGGTGCCTTTGCATTTGGGGAAGAGCGCACACTGTCCCACCTCGAGTTATTCAAGTAGCGCTGCTGCCTTCAGGTGTTCCACATAGGCTCGGAACTTTAAAAACTATATTTACGTAGCCTTTATTATACTTTATTGAGACAGCTCACATATACAATATGTATTCGAAATTATATTTTAGTTATTTTACTTGCATTAGCAAATACAGTTTACATTTTATTTTAATAAGTGAAGTGCTACGTGGAAAAATGGCGACATCCCCGACGGTCCGTGAAGGCATCTGGGCAGCTCTAGCTAACAGATGAATCTGTCGTTCACCTAGAAGCGATAAATATCAAAGAAGACTGGCAGCTGATGACTAAATAACCTCCACGGACCTGCAGCACATTTCATAAAAATGGTAATAACACTCAGAAAGCTTTTAGACACACAACAAACACGATAAAGATTAAAGCGACACCAGCGAACTTGTGTGCTAGCTAGCTAAAGCTAACTCTGCTGTAGTGTAGCTAGCTGCTGCTTCTCTTTGTTAGCTAATTTAGATCATCTCAGTTTATTACAGAACAACAGATTATCTGTTCTTCTGCTGCAGGGTCAGAGTTTTTATACTAACCAGTGCTGTGCAGTAATAAACAAGTTAGTTGGTTAAATAGTGTTATTTAGCTAGATGCTAACACCTGCCAGGTTAGCTGATACCTGTCCAGCTGGAGTCTGTTTACTGTCTGAAAGTTAATAAGTTTGGGGAAACTCCAACCACACGTTGATATGTTTAGGGGTTAACCTGGGGTTTGTACAGTGAGATCAGGGCTTAAAGACTCACTGCAGACTGTAGTTAAAACTGTGCACAGTGTGTACAGATAAACAAAGATGAGCTGCAGCTGAATTTACTACTGTACATGTTTTGAATGTTGTAGCACAAATTAAGCTCCATTTAACTTGTTGTGCTGCTGGCAGATGTCTCACATTAAACCTAAACAGTCAGATTCTACCATTAAGAAGCCAGAGCATTGTCATTTTTATTTTATTTGCATACTTTCTATACTTTTTGGTAATTTGGATGTGACTACGAGGTTAATAAATCTGAAGAACCAAAGGACAATAATACAACATCCTAAATATACAGGCCTAAACACAATGAAGTGTCAGGCTAGTTTTTATTATTAGAATTTGCATTTAACTTATGATTCCTGCAGCATATAAAAATTAAGGCTGCAACTAATGATTTATTCCATAGTCGAATATTTTCTGCATTAATTGAGTCAGAAAATGGTGAAAAAGGTGATCAGCGTTTCCCAAACACCAAGATGACAAATGTCTAGTTTTTCCACAACCCCCCCAAAAAATACAAAATTCAGCTGGAATCAGAGAATTTAGATTTTTCTTCTCTTTAAAAAATTGCTTAAACTGATTAATCGATTAGTGAAATAGTTACTGATTGTGCCAATAGTTGACAACTGATTGATTAATCATTGCGGCTCTATTAAAAACAGATATATCTTCGCACTGACCCAACTAAACTACTTATAGTAGCTCACAGGCCGAGGATAATAAATGGTGATTTTATTTAAGTGATTCTGTGCATGCAGTATTTCCACCAATGCAAATATTATTGCACTTCAGCAGCAAAAGAGAAAACTATCAGTAATAATCCACTTCATGCGCCTGAAAAAAAATGTCTGGAGGAAATAATATTGGCTGAAAATTAAAATATATTGACAGCTGTGATGGTGCTGATTCATCATGAGCTCAATACAAAGATTTTACTGTAGAAACTGTGAATCTTTGCAGCAGCAGCAGCTCAGCATTTAGCTTGAGCCTGTAACATCACAATGATGCATCACAACACTGAAATAATAAGTGAAGTCACCTGTTGTTTGTTCCTCTGGTGTAAATCTCAGTTTGGATTTTGCTGCAGTGTGACTGTCAAAGGGCGGCATTCTCCATTTGTTAGTTCACAGAGTCTGAAAGCAGATTTCAGAAGCTGTATTTGAGTTGCTGATGCTGTGATACTGACAGTTCAACTCCTGGTTTATCAATACAGATTCCTGAGCTGTCCAACCCCTCAGTGTGTATGAGGGACCCTCAGAGGGTTCAGGAGATCCTGCAGTCGATGGTGAAGGCTGGTTCCAACACCCTGCAGGTATCATCACTGACAGAAACACTATCAACCCTATAAATATATCAACCATATAAATATATCATACCTGATGTTAATATTCTTTTTTTCTTTCATCCAGGTGATCTCAGATTTTGACATGACCCTAACAAGATTTGCATACAATGGAAAAAGATGCCCCACCTGTCACAGTGAGTACACTGATCCGTTAGATTTAGGTTGCATAGAAAAGTTGGTTTGAGCTAAACGTTTAATGTCTGCATCATTTTGTTTCTTTATTTACAGATATTCTTGACAACAGCCAACTCATCTCAGATGACTGCAAAGAACAGGTAGGAAGGACGCTGTAGTGGCATCAGATTATTGTTTTAAAGATAGTTTACATAAAGTAAGAGCTGCTTTTGAGGTATGTAAGTAGGAAGATTGTCTTGTCATTGAACTGTACCTTTATTGTAAGACTGATCAGTATTTGACAGAAGGTAATAAAACTGTAACTGTAATCATCTTGTTTATAGTAGAGCTAAATAATCTGGGGAAAATATCTTAAGGTTGATTTTTCTGACACATATTGCAGTTTGATTTGCAATAGTTCAAGATTTAGAGTTTAATGCACATGTAAAGCAACACTGAGATCTACTTTATAAATCTAACAAGCAACTTTTTGCAAACAGAAACACCCCCTACTTGCAGTATATTATTCTTGTTTAATAATCCATTTATTCATTCATTCATTCAGTCTTTTGCACTGACCCAGTCTGCCATCTAGTGGCTGGTAGGAGAAATGAAAACAGAGATGAACCATGATCTGTGACTTACATCCTTTCTGTCAGTAATACAGACATTTAAAGGATTCTTCTTCTGTTAAATATTATTTAAAATTTTTGCATCTGTAATTGAGAACACTAAATTTAATGAGATTGTCTGGATGTTGTCATTTGGGGCAGTGGTGGCCTAGTGGTTTGTGAAGCAAACTTATAACTGGTGGGTCGAGTCCCTAGACTGGCAAGAGGGGTTGAGGTGGGTAAGTGAGAGTGACCGCTTGTCCCAGTCACCACCACTGTGGGCCCTTGAGCAAGGCCCTTAACCCCTGACTGCTCCCCGGGCGCTGGACTGCGGCAGCCCACTGCTCCTACTATGTATAGTTAAGGTTAACTTTGAATAGGATGGGTCAATGCAGAGAAGGAATTTCCCCAAGGGAATCAATAAAGGTTAGATTAGATGCTGTCACCAGCAGCCGAAATAAAACAGACCTAAGAGAATCATGTACTATAGTCTGACCCTAACCCTAAATTTCCCACGGAAGGTCCGTCTGATGTACGATGCATCTTTAAGGCTAGCTGAGGTTAAATATAACTGTTTAGATAATTTTCATTCTGTCCTGTTTTCTTCAGCTGAAGGAGCTTCTAAACACGTACTACCCCATAGAGATCGACTCCACACGGTCAGTAGAGGAGAAGCTGCCTCTTATGGTGGAGTGGTGAGTATCTAACACAACATAAATACATATCCATATTTTTTTTTTTTTTTTTTTAACGTTTCAAGCAAACTGTGTTTAAAACCGTCTCCCAGGTGGACTAAAGCTCATGAAATCCTGGTCCAGCAGAAGATCAAGAAAGACATGTTGGCGACAGCGGTGCGAGAGTCCGAGGCCATGCTGAGGTAGGAGGAAATCCATTTGGTAGTTGGAGTGTAAAAAATAAACAAAGATATTTTAATAACTAGGGGATGTTTTACCAGGGAGGGCTACCAGCTCTTCTTCAACCACCTGTACGAACACAGCATCCCTCTGCTCATCTTCTCTGCTGGAATCGGAGACATCCTGGAGGAGGTGATCCGTCAGGCCGATGTCTTCCACCCCAACGTCAAAGTCTTCTCTAACTACATGGACTTTGATGAGACTGTGAGTAGCCACAACCACAAACTGCAGTATTCCTCCTACAGAAGGAGTTTAAAAGATGATTTGACTTGATCTGTTTGAACAGGGGATGCTGAAGGCGTTCAAGGGAGAGCTGATCCACATCTACAATAAAAGAGAAGGAGCGCTGCTGAACACCGGACACTTCCAGGAGCTGAGAACTCGACCCAACGTGCTGCTGATGGGAGACTCTCTGGGAGATCTGACAATGGCTGACGGAGTGCAGGACATGGAGAACATTCTCAAGATCGGATACCTCAATGACAAGGTAGGGTCATCATCCCATTTCTATCACAATGATTTGGATGTTAGTATGTAGTATCTGTCAAATTAGGGCTGTGCAATACTTGAAAATGCCTCACTTGACGAACATCTGCTTGTCTATGGACACTACAATTTACAGATGTTCCCTAAACGCCCCACATTCAAGCTACAGTAGAAGCTAGCTAGTCGGCTGTGTACAGAGAAGCTTCTAGTCTCCACTCAGTTACTGCAGCAGCTCAGACAGCTGAGAGATAACAAATTTGAAAATTAGACCAAAAGAGTGAAATAAGAATTGATGAAAAAAATAAAAGATTTATTTAATTTGACTTTTAGTGTCATTTTGAACAATTTTGAGTCATTTCTGAGAGATTTCTAAACATTTTGGACAATTAATAAGTCATTTAGGAGAAGTTTTGAGCCACTTCGGACAGATTTTCGTCATTTGGTTTGAAAGACAAGATATTTTGGATTAATTTTTAAATCATTTTGTACAAGTTTCAATTAGTTTTGGACAAGTTTTTGTCATTTCAGGCTACAGTAGAAGCTAGGAAGTTGGCTGTGAACAGAGAAGCTTCTAGTCTCCACTCAGTTACTGCAGCAGCTCAGACAGCTGAGACCAAAATTACTTTGAAAAGAGTGAAAGAAGATATTCTAATGTCAGATTTACCCAATCTGATACCACACAAATTTATGTACATGCGCCTGTTTAATGGAGCGAGGCATTTTAAACGTTAATATCGCAGTCAATCATGATCATGTTTCTTTTTTGCAACCAGATCTTCCTTTTTCAGTGTTTCTCTCTTGTTCTTTGCTAATTTTGCTGCACATGTGGCGCTTATAGGTCAACAAACTCTGTGGTATTTTAGATAAAGTTAAAAAGAAACAACTCTCTATCTTCAAGAACCCAAGACAGACTTCTCTTCTAGATTAGTCACGGAAAAAATAGAGCAGTGCATGTTTTCTTTTTGCTTCAAGCAGCAAAAACAGTTGTAGCTTAATGTGTTTGAGTTCATTTGAATTAATCAAATCAATGCAGAAACAATACATCTTGCAGATCAACTTTAACACCTCTCACCTGTTTTTCATTAGGTGGCGGAGAGGAAGCAGTCGTACTTGGACTCATATGACATTGTGTTGGTAGAAGATGAAACCCTCGAAGTCCCGAATGCTGTTCTGCTTTACCTCACTGGGAATAAGTGAACTGTCTGCCGGCCGTCAGACACTGCAGGGCCACTGCAGGGCCACTGCAGGAAGTCCCTGCTCAGAAAGCGCAAGCAGCTGCATTCTTATTGATAACCAACCGAGAATGTTTAATGATCTTTTTTTATTTTACTAAAAGCTAAACACAGTCTATCTCCCCAACACCCGTCACCCCTTTGTTTCTTTGTCCAAACTGCTTTTGGACCATAAAACTGTATGTTTTGGCAGCCAAATTTGCACCATCAAGCTCCTGTAATGTGTGTTTTTTTAGAGACTGGCTTTGTCAGACTGTACTGGTTTACATATAGGATGTAATGATAAAGGGAAAGACAAACGGCAGCACTCCACTGGTTTTATAACTTTTTTACAGCATTTCACTCAATTTTAACCAGAAAACTGACATTAAAAACACGTTTTAGCTGTTATTTAACACCACAGTGCTACTGCTACACTAGATTTTAGAAACACAGGTTAAACAGAAGTAAAAAATAATCAGATGAGAGGTAACGAAGAGTAAGAACTGCTACCTCAGAGCTGTGAAAGTATTACCAAGATTCTGTTATGTGATTTTGTTTTCACTGTAGTTTATGCACTGTAACAGGTTGGTTGTTAAAAAGCTGTGAAATCTCACAATATTCAAGACTGACACTGATTCTTTTTAGTCTGTCATTTGCAAACATTGTGCCATGTGCAGTCGGTTATGATTTTCTATTTGTCCAAACTCATTATTTCTTCATATGTTCCCATTCGTCTGAAATAAAACGTGTTTTCATCTGTTTCTGATCCTCACGTCTCATTGAACTAAAGTACAAGTAAAGTACAAGAATAGAGTGGAAGGAAGAAAATGTTGTTTTATTGTAAAAGTTTATTTTACGTTTCACATTACCGTAATAGAATCTATGATAGAATTTCTGAGTCCCTCCCAAACAAACTGTACAACCAGTGGTTTTAAATCATTTTTACAAGGGGAAGAGTCGGAGGTACAACGTGGAAAAATGTAGCGTCTCATTTGATTTATTTATATTATTTACAGATCAGCCACAACAGTAAAACCACTGCCAGGTGAAAGGATTATTAATATTAAATATTGATCATCTTAGTGGGCTTTTATTTTGAAGAGTCATGTTTGTCTTCTTTGGTCCACAACCCAAAGATACTCAATTTACTGTCATAGAAGAGGAAATAAACTAGAAAATATTCACATCCAAGAAGCTGCAATCTGAGGATTTAGACTTTTTCTTTAAAAAATACTCAAATTGATGAGCAAAATAGTTGCCGTTCAGTTTTCAGTTAATCAGTATATCAATACCTTCAGCTGTATTTACTGTGGAATAGTTTCCTTTATAAGCAAATATATTTAATAGGAGCTTTATATGTTTTGTGTGGAAAAAAAACATTATTTTGCAACTAAAGCTTCCAGATAAACAGAAAACATTAAACTTATTATGGATATAGAGTTAAAGGTAAAAAGACTCCGATGCTTATCAGTGTTTCTTTGTAGAATCTGATTCCTTGAAACTAAATTATACCCATTTCGGTGTATTTTACCTGTAATTAAGATGAGAAAATGAAAAGTACCGCAGCAACTTATTAATATTTACCATACAAAATAATCTGCCAATTGTTTTCCCGATTATTAAATTAGTTGTTTGGTTTATAAACTGTGAAAATGGTGAAAAATGTCCACAACCTCAAGATATTCAAGATTTAATGTCAAAAAGGATGAAAGAAACCAGAAAATATTCACATTTCAGAAGCTGCAGTTACAGAATTTAGACTTAAACGTACATAAACTATCAACTAACAGCTCGAGGAACACGATAAAGAGCCCAAAGAGGAGCCAACACAACGTTAATCGGGTGGTTTTAATGTTGTGGCTGATCCGTACAGATAGAATATTCTGGATTTTGGTCCCAGCCCAAATGTTTTGTGACATAATTTGATGATATTTTACCTTTTTCAACAGAACACACCATTATTCTTTCACATTTTGAAACACCTTAACGTGGACTGAAGCCACACAGAAGATGAACTGTAACTTTGACATGTCACAGCAGGAAAAACACCTGAAGATGGCTGAATTCCCTTTAGCTGGTTTGGATCTAGAGTCTCTGTATTGCTAGTGGTGGCTCACTCTTACAGACATTTACACAAAAAGGAGCCATTGTTAGTGTTAGTAGTAGTAAAATGTGTTTTTCCTGCTGTAACAAGCCAAAATGCAATGATTTCAGTAAAACCGCTGCCTTGAATAAAGCCTCAACAACTTCTGAAACCTTCTCAGAACAGCTGCACAACACTGAAATACCTACGCGTCTCCTTTATAACTCGTCCCGCTTCACTTGCTCGTCGCTCAGTTCAGCTTCTGTGATTTTTCCGTCCTTATTCCGGTCCTGGTTATTAAACATGTCCTTAATAATGCCGTCGGCGTCGACTCCTGGCCGAAGTCGACCTTTTCCTTCTTTAACTTGGAGCTGGATGAAGGTTGAAAACTGGAGAAAACGGTAGAAAATGGAGTTTCAGTGGTGGTTTTAAAAAAAATAGCTATTAGACTAGACGTAGCTTGTTTGTTTACCTCCTCTAGAGGAACCTCTTTGTCCCCATTGAGGTCCATAGCAGGAAACAGACGATCAGGTCCGTCTCCAATCCAAACAAACATGTAGCCTTCAGGTACACCTTTCTGCAGCTCCACTAACTCCAGTTCAAAGAAGAGCACTGCACTCCCGGGAACTGCTCCAGCTGAAGGAGACAAAACATGATTCAAAGCCAAGTAAAAAAAACATTTGTGCATCTGTGCATTTCCGACGATGACCGACCTCCATTTTCTCCATGACCCCAGTGCGGAGGGACGACTACTTCCCTCCTTTCTCCGACACACATCCCTTTCAAACCTTCCTCCAGACCCAGAATCACCTGGTTCGCTCCCAGAGTGGTGACTGAAGGTGTTTTGAACTGGTCCCTGTAAAGCGACACATCACCAGTTAACACTTTTAAAAGAGGGAATTAAAAGAATCCTCTGAACCCTCTGAACCCCTGGCCATTTTTTCTTTGCTCCTGTCAGATTTTTCCTCACTGTGGGCTCATTTTTCACTGCAATATAAAGTCCTGTACCTCTATGGAAAAAGAACAACCATGACTAGAAGTAGAGAGGACTCAGAAATGTCATTTGTTTGCAGTATGATTAAGCTATGAAGCAATAAATTATAAAATCCAAAAAAACTTGAATCAAAAAAGTGCAGCATTTTCCCAATTGGCCACAAATGGTAGCAAAAAAGGAAAAAAGTTGGTTCTATATTGTAGATATTTTACCATTTACATCTTTAATTTGTTTACATACTTGTGTCCTGGCTGCTCGATATATACACAGCCTGCAGTTCAGCCGAGTAGTCAGATAACTTTTAATTGCTAATTACTTGTCGGTTGCTACAATTAGAGCAGATATTTTAGTTTTTGTAGTGCGGACAGTACTTTTTTTTGTGAATTTTTAAATGACAAATGTAGAATAAAGTGGTTTTGATGACATATTATTTTATGCTTAGATATTTTCCCAACAGAACTACACATTTCATGATGAATTCATGGACTGTCAAAAAGTTGGAAAACTAACCCCGCTCGTATAAATGTTGTCATTTTGATGATTTTTTAAAACTTTTCAAACATGTTGGTGGGTTTCGGGGTTCAGAGGGTTTAATAACACTCTTTAATAAAACCTTGAGCCATGCAGACAAGCATGCTTTTGTCATGGATGCATAATAAGATATCTGTAGTTCCAGACCCAGTGAAATGCGTCAGCAGTGATTTACATGCAGGATGCAGTGCAGCAGAGTGAACAGCGGAGGGCGCTCACGAGGAGTACAGCAGGGTGCCGTCCATCAGCGAGCAGTTATAACGGTACTGGATCAGATCGTCGGCTTCGGTGGTCGTGTCGCATTCCTGGGGCTTGTGGGTAACTTTGATGTCGACCGGGTCTTTGGGGTTATGGAAATCGATGACGTGGATGTTGAAGATGAGCACAGCCGAGCCTGGAATGATGTCTCCTACCAAGCAAATAAAAAAAACCAGGGCAGAGTTATGAACTTAAGCAACACTTTGTGGTCTCTTGCTCCATACAAGCGTCTTCTAAATCCTCCTAAATGCACACTCACGGACTCCGTCTTCACCGTACGCCAAGTGAGGAGGGACGGTGATCTTCCTTTTCTCTCCAATGCACAAACCCTGCAGAGCTTTGTCCATCCCTCGGATCACGTATCCCATCCCCACGTAGGTGTTGTAGGTGCTGTTTCTCTGGTAGCTGCCAATAGAAGGATGATGGTTCATTTTCATGGTAAGATCAAATAAAACGTCATTAATCCTGAAAGAAATTCTTGTGCCAGATGTTGCTCAGAAAAACTTAAATAACATAACATAACTTAAGAAATGAAGTGCCTAAAAAGTAGAAAAGCAAAAAGATAGAAGTACGATACATTACTGAAATATAATAAGTCAGATAAAATAGCTAAATTTTTGGCCAGGATCTTTTACTCAATTTCTCCCAAAAATACGATACGATGAGATACGATGAGATAAGATGAGATGAGATGAGATGAGATACGATGAGATACGATGAGATATGATACAATGAGATATGATGAGATATGATACAATGAGATACGATACGATGAGATGCGATACAATGAGATGCGATACGATATGATACGATGAGATGAGATGCGATACGATATGATACGATGAGATACGATATATGATGAGATGCGATGTGATACGATATGATACGATGAGATATGATACAATACAATACGATGAGATGCGATACGATACGATGAGATACGATACGATGAGATACGATACGATACGATACGATACGATGCGATGAGATATGATACGATGAGATGCGATACGATGAGATACGATACGATGAGATACGATACGATGAGATGCGATACGATATGATACG
>OMNN01028180.1:0-15941 GCA_900302755.1 Chromis chromis | reverse complement strand
TGTTTCTCGGCGCGCTGCATTTAGAAGCAAGCGGCAGGTAAATTGAGGTCATGTGAAGTCAAAAGAAAAAGCCAGACAAAAGTCGGAGCCCTAACACACACACAAACACGCACACACACACACACAAACACACACAGACACAAAGCAGTAAATCTATAATTATAAACAGCGGTTGGCTTAGTTCATTGGCTCAGCATATTTTGGAGTACATGGTCAAAAGAGCATTCTCCGTCGTTTGTGAGAGTGTGTATATGTGTGTGTGTGCTCTATTATTTTCATTCTGCAGTGTGTGTATGTGTGTGTGTGTGTGTGTGTGTGTGTTCAGTACACTCGGGGTGCAGAGCATCACTTAGCCAAAAAATGCTTTGTGTAGTTCAAAGGAATTAGGGCACCAAATGTCACTTTTTGGAGCCACATGAATCCAAAAATGCAAAAAAGACAAAATAGTGACTAATTACAACGCAAGGACAAAACTATTATTACGTTCATTCATAACGCTTGCAGTGAAGTGCACTTTGGGAGACATTTGGTGGCAATTTAATGCCACAAAATGTGTTCTTATGAGCGTTTTATCATAATTTCGAACAGAACAGTGGGTTTGCAACACTCGGTGAGAATTTTAGTTCAAGCGTGTCGGCTAATCCGTTGGCCGTGACGATGAATAAGAGGTTCGTAGAATAAAGCTCAAAAAAGATCTTGTTTGAACTCAAACCATCAATCGGTGATGTTTATGTTTTTGTAATCATATCCATTTGAGCATTACTGGCAATTTGATTTTGAATTTAGAAAAATGACTGTCATATACGACCACTACATGTCTTTGATGTGCCCTAACTTACAGCCTCCTGCACCAAACAGCATCTCCTCTCTATGCAGAGCCGGCCTCGACCAATTTGATTTCCGAGATTTCACCCAGTGTCCCTTTGGATCGCAGCCAATTCCAGCAGCAGTGATTGTGTTCAGACGGCGATGGAAGGGACAGGAGCGCTCGATGCTGCGCGGCTGGAGGGCACCGAGGTGGACAAGGTATATGCAGGTGTCCCAGGATTTTCAGGGTTGGGATTAAAGTATTTCAAAAGTGGAGTATATGTGCCCAGCTGGTGTTACATTATATGAATCAAAAAGCTGCCGATGGTGACACCCACGGCAACAATAGCACCGATGCTACATTAAAGCCGACTGCATTCTAAACACAAACAGTAATTACACCGAGCATTCATGCACAAAACATGTTTTCAGCGAACACGCCTCTCACATGATGCATGCCGTTTGCTGCACATAAAAGACTAATGAGTAATGCAAATGCAACTATCAATTACTGAAAGGATGCAAAAGGAGAAGCATTTTAATTTAAAATTACAAGCAGGGCTAATGTTGGCTAACTGATTAAGATGTCAGTAAAAATGTATGCCTGGTTTACTGAGCCACACAGTGAATGCTTTGTGCGGCACAAGTGTATTCTTCAAAATTATATATTATACTGAATAGTGATGAACTGATATTATCAGTTTTAACTCTTGTGATTTATTAAATTAGCCTACATCTCTTTTAAAGTACGCTTGGAACACTTTGCTCCAACATTAACTACTATGCAAGAGAGAAACTAGTCATTCATCACATTATCACCGTCTTATTCTTGTTTTTCTTCCTCATGTTTTTCTTCTCTTGGCTTTTAGCCTCTTTCAGTCATTCACTCTTTTCAGTAAACTGGCGGCAACTGAACAAGTTGATTTTATTTCTGAATGAGCGCCATGGTCACTTTTCCATAAAAGCTCTGATGGCACTTTATCAGACATAGTAGCATTTCTGTATTACTTTCAACACAACACAAGTCTGAACTGCATGTTGTCACATTAACTGATGGCTTTTTTATCATTCGATTGTTGGTCCAAAAACATCACAGTTTGCATGCCAAAATCACAACACGTCCTTCTTATTCATTTAGCTCCACAAACTATAATGTCCATATACATAAAACTTTGCAATGAAAACAGAGATTGGCAGCTTAGATTAATGATACTCACCAATAATGAATGTAATCCACTTCTGTTTTTTAGTTTTTCTTTTGACAAAAGTTAACAGGGGCTGACGTTGTTTTTGTGCTTACAGCTATTTGTAGGAGTCTTTCCTCTCCTTTTAGTTTATTAAAAACGGCAGCATTTACACGTGTCCAACAACAGCACCTGCAACTTTATTAATTAATATGTGTTATTGCGGACAGGAATTGACACAAGTACTATCACAGCTCCACTGGTGCTAATGTTCGACTTTGAACTTTGATAGCACCATTGATGTATATAGTGTATATATATATATATATATAGTTTAATTTGATGTACATGTTGTCTTTCTGCAAATTGGTTCTTTCTGTATATAGTTATGTCTGATTGCATATGTATTTTGATTTTTTTTTTAAATGGCACTTCAGCATGTAAAAATGTAAAGATATGCTCTGGCTACTTGATCTATGGTAGGTCATAAGGGGTTAAAAAATACACTGGATATGTGGATGCAGTTTTTGCAGGAGGCGGGAAAGGCAGTGATTGGCTCAAAGGAACTGCAGACCAATGAACCAATCATAAACCAGACATGCAGTTGGTGCAGCTGAACACCACAATGTCTCAAATATTTGAAAGATCTGTAAGCAATGCGCAATGAATTCATTGCAAGTTTGCATGCAAGAGTATGAAAACCATGCAGGCCTTATAGACACCCCATCTCCTGATTGTTACGACATATTTCACACTGTTTTT
This sequence comes from Chromis chromis, assembly GCA_900302755.1. Lineage (NCBI taxonomy): Eukaryota > Metazoa > Chordata > Actinopteri > Pomacentridae > Chromis > Chromis chromis. Next base: position 13,188 of record OMNN01028180.1, on the reverse strand, counting down.
CTTAATCTTTTTTAATCTAATTAGTGTATTTTATCTGATAATATTCTGCACATTCTCATCACATCTTATACATATTTTCAGCCTTTGCATCTTTCTTTTCACTGTATAAATTAATAGCTGATAATTGGTGTGTGAGAAATCATAACAGTTGTACAAAAGTTTTTTAAAAAGCATGCTTTGATACACTAATAATGTATGTTTTATGAGTCAGATGGTAAAAGAGTTGGAGCTTTTTCCCTCTTGCTGCTTTTTTTTTTTTTTTTTTTTTTAACATTTCCTGTCACACTTTGTGCATGGTGAGAAACTACTATAATCCCGAGCCCCTGCAAAAGAGAGATTCAAAGATTGAAAGGGAGGGGATGAAAAGTCCTAACGGCCATGATAAACACCGGGAAGAAGAGATTGGATGGAGATGTAAGGGCATCGACCGACGCTTAAGCTTCAACGGGACAAATAAAAACTCCTCAGTGGCAATCACGCAGCTGGGCAGGAGAGGTGGGAACGGGGGAGTTTACAAGATAAAACACTGAAAAAAGACACACAGAGAGGAGTGGAGGGGCTTTGCTTGATGAGTCTATGAGATAGAGATGGATCAGTGTTTTAAAAAGCAGAGATACAGTCATGGAAGGAAAAAAAAATGCGGGTGTGATTGTACTGCCAACCATAAACCTAAGAGACAACTGCTGTTATTGAGCTGTCACCGGGGAAGTAAACTCAGCACCGCAAAGTGTGTTGTGTGTGTAGGAAAAATCAAAATAAAGCTCAGCATTTGTACCATTTCAAACCCATATTGCTGACTTTCCATGCCACTAAAAAGACGAACAGGCGGTATCCATCAGCTGACGTGTCACTGCTTAACGGAAAACACACCTAGAGTGAAAAAGACACAGTTTTTTTGTTGTTGTTATCTCCTCCTCACCACTATTCCTCCTCCTCATGCTGTCATCTCTCGTAACACACACGAGGAGATTATTTACAGGGTGCAGAAATTATTGCCGCCTTTAAATTCTTTGCAGGACACTAAACTTTCAGCTCTGGCCCTGGCAAAAGTATAAAAACTGCACGCCTGTTATAGGCAACATGAATCCTGCTGTCCGCCCGCGTCTAGGCCTCACATGTACTTTTACTTTGTACTGACCTTTTCCACACACATTCATAAAGAAATAGCAATTGTGTTATTATAGAAAAAGGTCAGCGTGAATGGATTGTACGCGCCGTATGAATGTGAAGGAGTTCACGCACACCTGTGAGTATGCAGCAGCCTCATAAATCCTTCTTTTGTGTTTTCTGGGTGACGCAACTTTTTCTGTGACGTGTGTGTGTGCGTGTGCGTGTGCGTGTGTGTGTGTGTGTGTGTGTGTGTGTGTGTGCGTGTGTGTGTGTGTGTGTCTGTGGATCTGTAATTGCATCGCTGCTGGAAAAATCATTTCTTGATGCAGGTAGAAATAATCAGAAATAAATCACAACAGCAATAACAGTTTTTTTCTCCTTACCGACATACACTAACTCTCCACACACTGATCCGTTCTCTCTCTCTCTTTGACATATGCCAATGCTGTAATGTTCATTAGGGGTATTTTCATTGGTCGCACACACAAAGGCTTATATACACACAGGCTCACACACACACTGCTAAAACAGCATTTTGTCCATAAAGTCTATTTCCATGGTTAAGTTGTGATGAATGGGACTCAGTTGAAGTCAATGAGATAGCGCAACGCCATAATTCAATTCAACACACACCCATGCGCGCACACACACACACACACACACACCACCACCAAGTCAGAGCCATAATTCAACACTCATGCATACACACACATTCGGAGACACACACTCGCACATTTGTGCACAGAGTCAATGAGACCACGGTGTACCATAATTCACTGTAAAGATAAATGCCCAGTGTGCATTATCACGGAGACTGTGCGGCTGGTTGCTGGGGTGTGTGTGTGTGTGTGTGTGTGTCTGTATGAGTGTGCAGGAGAAAGTGTGTGAGTCTCCCTGATGGGATGACATCAGCACACCAGGATAAACATACTTTTATGGTTTTAACACGAGAAACCAGATTCTATTGAATATTTTCCATCACAAAAACATCTAAATATGACTTTTCATAAAGCGTGCATTTCATCTTTTAGTATTTTTGTTTAAGTTTTCATGCACACAATGTACATGCAGCACATCCTGCAGGAAACTAAAAAAGAAACTCTACTTTCCAGTGAAGTGCGTGGGTTACGGCTTGAAATCTCCCAGGCAGACATGTCACCTCCAAACTTCCAAAAAGCTCAAATAAATTAGGCTTTAATGAGGGCTTGAGGGAGAGCGCTACCTTAATACTGCAAATATAGTGAGGGCAAGTGGTTTAAGTTAAAAAGGAGGCTGTGTTTTCTGTGGGCTTTGTCTTTTTTTTTCCTTTTTGAAATGTTTGTTGAGGGTGTTTGCAAAATACAAGTCCCTCGTAGGTTCTGCAAGTTCAGTCTATCATCCAAAGGTTATGTTTGGCAGCTCTAAATTGTGACTGCCAGAAAAGATGATGATGAGGGGGAGGCTGGCAAGCCTGAGCTGATGTTACTGAAAAAAGAATATAACAGACTCTGAGATCACAGTCTGTTATTTAACGTGAGTCACCGGCGCAGTGAGATGCAAAAGCTTTTCAGTCAACACAAGCGGACCTGTGTAAGTTGGTGTCAGCTGATGTGTTAAAGGCGGTTAATCCTGGACATGCAGCCAGAAGACCTTATTTACTGGATTACTACAGCTTTATGTTTGGATTGTAGGACGCCACTTCATGTAAATCGTACAGTAGGAGCTAATCAATAGCGATGAGAAAGCAAATTAGCAAACACATTTAAGTTGCAAAGCTGTTTCAGACATATTTTGTTTTGTCCCATTCATTTTCCCCATAGACACTGTCACCTAACTCACGGTTCAACTACTTACAGCTCAGTTCAGTATTAAAAAAGTTGAATCATCAGTCAGAAAATTTAAAAATCTGTATAAAATATAGATATAAAGTTGAAGTAGACGTTACCCAGGTCTTCCAAGGTGCAATTCAGCAAGAAAAAAAATCTGCAGATTAAAGCCCTATTTGCATGGCACTAGTATTGCCTGGGGGTCTTATGTGGTTTAGAAATTTCCCCCCCTCATGTCTGTGTTACATGTTGAGCATTTGCACCAAAGAGGCTGCCACATAATAACTATTGAGCCTGTTGAAAGGCAGCAAAATGTTCCTTATTGCATGCTGCCAAAAGTTGCACTTAAAACAGTGGACAGTTATTCAATTTGATTCAATTCAGTTGCTCCGCAAGTTAAAGTAGGCTTTTTTTGGACCACAAAAGTCCAATTTAGATAGTTTTTTAATCTGTTATTTTTTTTGTCGTTGGTGCCGGATACTTTAGAATAATTTAGCCACTGTATCTGCAACACCTATTACCTGGACAACCTGTGATGAAGCAAGTACATTAAGATTTCATGTTACATGTCCCTCGAGCCTGTAATATACAGCTGACATCCCTCCTATAATTCACAGTGTGCCCATCAGCAGAAGACGTGCGGTTATTTCTCCATGTACCTTCCTCTGATATTTGATTTGAATTCTCAAGTACTTTATTGTCCCCCCGGGGTAAAGTGGTCGTGGCCTTGCCGATCTGCCTTAATTACAAAAAAGCCACATAAGTAAATGCATCACTCAAATCACAATGAGCAATAAATCAGCATATGACCACGCAACACACGCATTCATCTGCAAAGTCTCCTCTAAGCCACTCATCCCAAATATGTACATTCACAAGTGGCATGTGCACAATGTTAGGACATGAGAGGACAACACCCTCCTATGTTTGGTTGTTTTGCGGCGGCTACAGTAAAAACATTCCTTCTGTAAAGTGCAGAGTTTAGCTTAACTACTGTCAGTGAAAACAAACATTAAATGGGACAACAACTATTTTCCACTGGGTTTCACAAAAAAACAAACAAAAGCAAATGAGGTCATGCTGCTTCACCCGGCAGCTCCGGAATTGATGCAGTCTTTTTGTAAACTTTTACACTCTTATAGAGCAAAATACTAGATTATTTTGTTCAGAGGTGCAGCGTTGCTGGTTTGTCCAGGCCAAAAGTTGAGAAACAGAAGCTATTAATCACGCTTCTCTATTGGCATCTCTTCATTTTCCTCCACTCTTTAGCCTTCTCTGTCACTTTACGCCTTTTTAGAGGATAAACTTTATAGCCTCTGTAGGGAAATTCTGATGTTCAAATGCAATAAAAACGGAAACACAATGAATTATACAGCAATCTAAACCACTCGAACTCCCACTCCAACATGAATCACGAGCTCGTCCATGTACACACATGCCCTCACGCCACCGCACGCACGCACACACACACCCACACACACATAAAACGCAAAGCATCCGAAAACAAATGTAAAATACAATAGCTGCTCTCACTGTCTCTCGCTGCATCTCCCTCGTTTCTTCTCATCTTCCTCCATCCATATTTCAACTATTAAATTTCATGTCTCAGAGTAAAACCACAGCGAGGCAGCGAGTTTTGAAAGTTCTATTTACATTTGCATTTTCTGGTCACTTCATCAACATCGATCAACAATGAAATTCCTAAAAGAACAGCTTTATCGCCTCTTCTTTGTTCTGTTTCAATCAGCAAAACAACAAAACTGCATCACTGTCAGCATCTGGTTAGTAGCAGGACATACAGTCTGGTTAAACCTCTGTTCTGTCCACTTCTGCTTTTCATGATCATCTCTACTGTTTTTCAGTTGCTAAATAAAAGTCTTAGTTGTCATTTACATAGTTTTTTTCTCTTTCTGAAAAAAAAATTAAACCTAAATTAAAGGAAAGTTCTTGAAAGTTAGATGAGAGATCAGTATAGTAGGAAGCAGGGCTGCACACTTGCTTGAATAATAATCACGATTTCAGCTTCACACAGTTAATGAACACAGTCGACTATGATACAGACTTAAAATGCATGCTGTGCTCATGGAAAACTCTGCTAATACAACACAGCCCATGTAGATACAACCAATCTGACATCAGAATTCCTCATTTTGGTCTTTTCAAATTAATATTTTGGTTTTACACCTGATCGAGTTGCTGCACTGCAGTAACTGAGTGGAGACCAGAAGCTTCTCTGTGCACCTAGCTACCATAGGATGCATGTGAGGCATTTATGTAACATCTGTAAATTGTAGTGTCCATTAATAAAGATTAAGTAAGGCATTTTTGGTACAATTTTATTCGTATTTTGCCTCTGAAATGCATAGAATTCAAGTAAAGAAGAAGATTTGTACATTAGCAGGAATGAACACAACATGGGAGTGAAAGCATGGATCTGTTTGCTGAAATGTGAAAGTGCAATAAAAACATTTTGTCCCCAAAATCATCTAATAACCATGAAAAATATTCATGATCTCTGTATTGAATTAAATTAACTGTGATAATCATTTTGGCCATAATTGACCAAGTATGAAGCGACTGCCTTAACACAAAGACTGAAAAGAGGAGGGAGAAGTTCATCTGGCTCTGTCTACCAACACTTCAAACACTAACACACTATATCTTCTTTGTTTCTGTAAAAGCAACACATTGTGCTTTTAAGGGGGGTTATGTGCTGGACTATTTCTCGGCTGGCCACACACTGCCACTGATTTGTTCTATATTTCAGATTTATCCTGTCCAGTTTGTGTCTTTGAAATGCTTCTGCTGCAGATAAGAACAGATGATTTTTTATAATAATGTCTGAAAGTCACAAAACCTTTTCCAACTAGGACAACAGCGATATTTTGGTCACAGGTGGTAAAGCTCAGGGAGAGCAACTGGTGGCAGAAGTAAAATCCCCTGGACTTACCCCAAACTGAGAAGTAAGAAACCTTTCTGTGGTCTTGGACTCAGATCTGAAATTCAAGGCTCGTGTGGGGTTTGTTTTCAAATCTGCCTTTTATCACCTCAGAAATATTACTTAAGTGCAACTATTGTCTCAGAGTGACACAGAGAAAGTGATGCATGCCTTCACATCTAGCTTTACTACAGAAAAACTCTGCTTTCCTGTCTTCTCCACAGTGTTATATAAGAGCCACAGATGATTCTGAAACCCAAATGCTTCTCAAAACCAGAAGGAGAAAACACATTACGCCTGTGTTCATGTCCGCACATAGTTTCTGCATTGATTTTAAAATTCTTCTTGTTTTGACACCAACCTGATACTGTATGTCCTACATACATACATGCTTACATGATATGAACCACTGTGGCCCCTCAGGTCCTCTAACATGTATCTGTTGGCTGTTTAGGACAAAAAACCTTTGGTGAAGCAGCTTTTAGCATTAGTGCTCCAAACAACTGGAACAATCTGCTTGCAGGCCTGAGAGCAGCTGGAAGTGTTGAAGTCTTTAAACATAAACTTGAAATCAGCAACGAGGTTATGGTTTAGCGACATAAATAAAGTTATTTTATTCACTTATTTTATGTTGTTAAATTTGATCCTTTTTTATGTTTTGTGTTTTTTTAATGTTTTATCTAGTTTCTGTGCCCGGTGAGCTTCTGAGTTGTTTCGACTCCGGTTACATTTTTACCCACTTTGAGCTCATTTTTCACTGCAAAACAAAATCCTACACCTCTATGGAAACAGCACAACGACAACTAGAAGTAGAGAGAACTCAAACATGTCTTTTGGATAGTGTGACACAGTTATAATGCCACAAGTCATAAAAAGAAATAGCAAAAAATAGAATTTCTTTAATTATTTATTTTACAAAAACTAAAAAAACTAAACCTGGAATCTACATGTGCAATTTTTTTCCAAGTGCCATCTGGTGCCATAAACTCTAAATACCACAGATACTTTACTACTTTACAATAGTATTAACTTGTTTCCATACTAGTCTACTATCTGCTCTGTTTACATTTATCTGGTTCTGTCATTTGAAATTGCCTTTTGCACACTTTTTCTTCTACTCTTGCACTCTTGCACAGTATTTGCACTACACAAAAAACACTTTAACATTTGTACTTTCTTATTTCACATAGGACATTTTTACTTAGAGTGTATATTACACTTATTGTGCATTTTTCTTATTGTTTATTTTTTTTTACTTACTGCATATTTTGGCTTATCTGTATTTATGGTGGTGGTAACTTTAATCTTTCTGCTGTAACAACCGAATTTACCCCTGGAGATCAATAGTATCAAGTATTTCTATTGTATTCTATTCTATTGTATTCTATTCTATTATTTTGAAATCTTGTCATGTCCTTCCATTTCCTGTGGAGGGAAGCCGGTTGCTGGAGTCCATGTTTACCGTCCCTAATATCACCGTAGAAGAAGAAGCAAAGGGCGGCCTTCAGCGATACAGCACATCTAGCTAAGTTCTTTTAGCTAAAACGAAAAATCACTTTCCCTCCATTTGGATAACCGACGTAGGGTTTGTGCGGAATAAAGACACATTCATGTAAGTGTGAACACCAGCTGCTGGTAAATAATTCCTGTCATATTTCCTCGCTCTCAGCCAGGAGCTAAAACATCTACAAGCTCGCTATTGTTGTGCGTTGAGGAACTAGTTTAACTTGGACATGCCTATGCTTTGTTAGGTTCAGGCTACTTCCTAGAAACTTACAGGGGTAGCGTCATGGAGCCGGGGAAAACTGACGTGTCGTAGAAGTTGAGATAGTTTTATGGTGGCGACTGTTGAACTGTTAGAGCTGCAAATCGCTAATATTTGCTAGCAGATGATGATGATGGCTAACGAGAATATATACTCCATGATTCCCGGCCGCGGGTAACACACGTGCGCTAACTGTCGTGCGTCTATTATCGGACACCTCTCGATATTGAGGCGCTTCTCCTAGCTTAAAACTTAACTTACGTTACGTGTATCTTCACAGACACTCCTTTAACCTGACGTAGACATGATTTTTAAGCTAAGAAAGCCTTTAAACATAGAAATTGACCCAAGGATAAAGTTAATATTGGCATTGGAGGACGGGCGTAAGTGCTAAAAGCTAACATCCTCCTCCTCCGTACACTGGAATCTAATTCTGATTAGCAAACACTTTTGAAGAATTGTAAAGTGACATGTTTAAAACACCAACATGTATCAGAGATTACCTATGACCAGCCAGGGTTGTCGTGCTTGAGTTGGCGGTTAAAATGAGCTGATTCCAATCTGTCATTTCAAAACACAATACATACGTTACCATCGTTATATGCTTCAGAACAAAGTGTTAGCCGTCCGAAATAACTTGCTTTTATCGGGTTGTGGTGACACCCCTGACTTTGAAAGTCAACGGAACAATCAGAGAGGGTTGTCAGTGTCATCGAGCTGCTGTCCGATAATGGGCCTCCTTCTTTTCAATGCTAAGTTTGAACACTTCCTCTTATAACCGCTCCCCTTTACCGTCCGCATTTCCAGGTATGTAGTTGTCACTGTCGCGTTATCAAACTAAAAATGCTATGTTGTTAACGCTGTTAGCTCGCAGGCTAACAGAAAAAAAAGTGCTCAGCCTTTTTATTTTCCGGATCTACACGTGTGTCGTCATTACTAAATGCGGAAGTAAGTAACACTGAAGGAAAGCAGAAAGAAGATTTTCAGTTCTGTAATGAATATTAACACTAAATGAAACTGAGTTGGAAGATCTGCTGCTGTCGATTAATGGTGAGGAAGTAGTGCTTTAAGTTGTCACACTGTTTGGTGCTTTCAGTCAAAAATAACACTGTAATATTACAGGTGCTGACTGAGGAGAAGATATCAAAACACGCAAACATGTCTGGAGCGTGTCAGGACAGACGGAGTCGCTGGCAGGAGATTCAGAAAGGCCTACAGTTCATCCAGTAAGTGTAATTTAGGTCACTGGGAGGTAAACTGTGGGATCTAAAAGGGTTTACTTATGGCTTATGATGATTTGATCTATGTTTGTTTTGTTGCTGTGCCCTCTTAGAGTTGCAGAGATTAGTCATTTTAATAAGTTAATGAATCATTACAGAGATTAATTCACAGTTACTTTGACAATCCATTAATTTAGTCTCTTTAAAAAACAAACAAATATATCTATATGTTTGTAGCTTTTCAAATATGAGAGCTTGATGCTTTTTACTGGAACACACAATAGTAAATGGAATATATTTGGATTTTGTTGCTTTTGGTCAGACAAAACAAGAAAACATCACTTTAGCCTTTGGGAAATAATAATAATCTAACCTTTATTGATCCCCTTGGGGAAATTCCTTCTCTGCATTGACCCATCCTATTCAAAGTTAACCTGAACTATACATACTAGGAGCAGTGGGCTGCCGCGGTGCAGCACCCGGGGAGCAGTCAGGGGTTAAGGGCCTTGCTCAAGGGCCCACAGTGGTGGTGACTGGGACAAGCAGTCACTCTCACTTTCACTCCTTAACCTCTTGCCAGTCCGGGGACTTGAACCGGCGACCCACCGGTTACAAGTTCGCTTCACAAACCACTAGGACACCACTTCCCCCCAAGAAGAGGCATTATTCTCTTACATTTTGGATTTTGTACACAAAATAACTGACACATTAAAGCTGGTGTATGCAGTTTTTATTTTTTTGCATCAGTGGTCAAAAACTCCAGAATCACCTTTCAGAAAATTTTAATTCAGCTGGTCTGGGAGGAAACTAGACTTCTACAGATTATTTCTTTGATTTACTGATTAGTTGTTTGTTCTGTAACATGTCAGAAGCAGGTGGAACATGTCAATGGGTGTTTCCCAAAGCCCAAGAAAGACGTCTTGTTTTGGCCACAATCTTAAGATCAGTTTATCATCATAGAGTAGGAAATATATTATTTATATTATATAGTATATAGTATATATAGTTATATTAATTTAGGAAGCTGTAATCATAGATTTTTGAAATCTTTTGCTAAAAAAACCACCAAAAAGCAATAAGTTAACAGTTGACGAATAAAGGAATTATTGCAGCTTTAATATTTGTCATATTAGTGGATGGCTAAAACATCAATGCTGGGGTTCCTGTAAATGAAGCATCCTATTAACAACACGTACACCTAAACTGCCAGAAGTGTTGATAGGTCATTTTAATGAAAAGGTTTAGTCACCTCTGTAGACTGCATGACTCAGGAAGGCTTTTTCATTCTTGCATCATTCAGTGTTTCTTCCAGTCACTTCTAGTGCAGTCATTCACACGGATTTAAAATAATATATTAATCATGGAATGTGTAATTCCATGATTGAAAAGGAGCATTGAGAAGAAAACGTTTCTAAAATCTGCCTCCTTTGCAACACAAATAACACAATCGGTCGCAGGTGCATTGTTGTTCAGATCAGCTGGGGCTTACTTAAGTTTTATTTTTGATGTTTGGTATCTCAGCTTTGTATTCATGCATCAGGCAGACTTTCCGTTTGCCCATGTATTGTTTCCATGGTGCGCCAGGCAGCGTAGTGTTGTATTTAATCTAATGTGACAGGGCCCTTTATCGTTAAAACAAAAGTGATACTTAAAATACTACAATGAATGCACATCATCACAGTGTGTGAAGTTGTGTAAGATGGTTACACAAAGTCTGACCCTTTAATTAGCCGTAGTGTTTTACTAAATACGTCATGTATGAAACGAAACTCTGAAGACTGACTGATGCTATAAATGTGTCAGAAAGAGAAGCAGCAGGACCAAGACATGGAAAAGAAATTAGATTTAGATGCAACTTTAAGTATTTATTTACTGTTTTTTTAATGTATAATGAGTTTGTGTATAGTTACAGCTGTTTTCAGTATTTTTTTGTAAGCAGCAAAGCTCAGCATTCTGGATTAAAGTGCAACAATATAAAATGTGGTCCAGTTTACAAAGAAGGAAATACAACAGCTGAACAGGAAACTAGCATAACAAAACATTGTTATGAACAAGCTTTTTCCATCATGACATTGAATGTCAGTGTCATACTCTAAGTGTAGCATTAGAGCAGTTCAGCATCGGACCAAACGGTTAATGAATGTAGATGATATTAAGGTTGGCAGTGACTGTAGCAGTGTCAACATGCAGACCTGGATGTTTTTATTAAACCTAATGAAAGTCTTGGCTGGTGATCAGTATTAATGTATAATATGGTCGATTTTGTCACATGACCAACATCCCAATTAGAATAATTTCATTTACTTTCTGTTAGTTAAAATTTGATTTAATTGGTCACATCACTCGTATGAATATCAGGAAGCATTTTTTTTTTCTTACCTTGAAGGAAAAAAACGAAACTTATAATGAGAAATGTTCCTCAGTGTTGAAACTAAATTTTGGAGGGTGAAGGGTTGTTGTCATTGCTGCCTTGTTTGCATTTAGCAGAGGGTGCAGTCAGCATCTGCACACACAGCAAACCAATGACAAACACACACCTACACACACTCCTTCCTGTCCCCTCGACTCAAGAACAGATCTGTTTTTACTGGTTAACCCCTGAAGTAGTATACTGTACCTGCCCAAAACCACACGTACACCAATACAGTAAATGGTAACAATATTGCTTGTGTAACACAGTTTGGTAAATTTGTTATGTAAGGGGACTGATAGGTGACATGCTAAGTTATTTTTTTACTGACCAGTTAATAAATTGCCCTTTTTTGTGAGACACACTGATTAGTTCCAGTACATTTTTATTAAAATAAGGTATTATGTTGACTTCCTTAAAGGAGAAGCTGCAGCAAAATTGAAAGAAAACGGATTTAATTATATAAGTCAGTGGTCAGAGACTTCAATCCTGATTACAATTCAAGAAGTCTGACTCCTACAGAACGTCTCTGCTGTTAAATGCACTTCGGATCAAACAGAACGGTAAATTTGAAGGTTTTGTGGAACTGTCGAATGCTCTATCATTTCAAACAACTTTCTTATCAGACTTCTCACTCAATCAGCAAGTGATAGCTACCTGTATTCTGCAAACAATCCTACTTCGCCTCTGATTATCTAGTGTCAGACAAAAATGTCAGAACAGAGCCAAGGCCCATAAATTACACCCCAGTAGTGACTCGGCATAGTTTCTAATGACGCTACTATTTCAGTACGTTTACTCACCAAACGGAAAATCCACCTGCACTCGGCAGATGTTACTTTAACACCCTGTATAAGACATTTAAAATGCTCAAATTGTTAAGTTATTTGGAGGCCTACTTTGTACTAAATGAAAGGTTATAATCTGTGAATGCTACCACCCTCCAATCAGGGCTGTCATTTCTCACTTGAATGTGTTATCTTGTACAGCTGACACTTTGAAGGTTTGTAACTTAACTTTTTTTTGTTGTTGCTTTTAGATCTACCCTTCCATTTCCTGGCAGCCAAGAACAGTACGAGGTAAGCTGTGTACGTTGCAATGTAGCAGCTTTCATCTACCATCAACACTTTTACTCTACAGTTAAACTAGTTTAAGGACATGGATTGTGGGTCACATTGAAGGCAACCTGTTTTTTTTCTTTTGGTTCCTAAATGAAGGTCACTGATTTGGTTCCTTCTCATTTCCAGGTGTTTATAAAGGACCTTGTATGGAATCTGTTTGGAGAAGGAAACGACGTGTTTAAAGAAGGGGAATGGACGAAATCCATTGAAATGTACACTGAAGCACTGAGTATAGCAGACTACGCCGACTCGGAAGAAATCTGTGTTCCAACAGGTTTACTAGAAAAGCTGTATGCAAATCGAGCTGCGGCGTATCTTAATATTGTTCCGGTAAGTAAGTAGATGGCGACTATCACGCTAATCATCTGTCACTTTGCATTTGTTCCTCCTTTGCTTACAGTTTATTGCACTATTTACATGTGCAGTAGAATAGCAACAACAATTAAACTGAGAACACAAGACGGAGTTTGGGGGCCTTGTAGTATAATTCTGTAAATGTAAATTATAGATTAAATAAATTTTTTGCCCACTGGAAAAATGGTGACTCTGCACATGAAAGATATTTTACTTTCAAGTTTAAAAAAAAAAAGTTTATTTCCATTCTTTCATCCTGTCTGGTTTGTCTACATCAGGGGTGCCCAATCCTGGTCCTCGAGGGCCCCTATCCTGCATGTTTTAGATGTCTCCCTCTTCCAACACACCTGATTCAAATGATCAGGATCGTTATCAGGCTTCTGCAGAGCTTGATGATGAGCTGATCATTTGAATCAGGTAGGGCTGGACCCTAATAATCGAATATTCGTTCACTGTGGTGGTATT
>OMNN01028179.1:0-28990 GCA_900302755.1 Chromis chromis | reverse complement strand
CCCCAGAGGGACGTGCATAAATCCACTGTTACCTTGAAGAAGGTGTTGACACTGGGCCCGGCACCAATGAATTGCACTGTTGCCTCAATTAGCTGCTCGGGATCTTGTGTCAGAGCCATGAGGACAAGGGGGTGATGTGATACCCTGCAGCTGAGGCTCTGTCACTTACCTGGTGGCCCCATAGTGCGTCTTAGCATATCATGTGCCCGCGCTAGCTAAAACATACACGCTCCCAGCTCTCTTTACATGGATTCGGCAGAAACGCAGTAGCGATGGTGGAGGAGGAGGAGGAGGCCTCTGCAGGTCCTCGACTCCTCCTTGGGCCAGGAATGTACCTCTCTAACCAGGGCCAGGCCTGACGGGGAGAAAGTTACAACTGATGTGATGTTAGATACTCTCTGGAAGCTCGCGGTTGCCAGCAGGATTAAGGTTAAGGAGCATTCTGTTGCTGGATCTGCGCTTAGGGGCATCTTGTAGCTCGGAGGAAGCGGTGTCGGCAGAAGGGGGCGAGTGTTCCTCCCTGTTACCCCCTAGCCACCCTCCTCCAACTGCCATCTGATGTGAGGTAACATGTGAGGGCGAGCTTCCATCTGTCCACGGTATACGCTAGCAGAAGGTGCAGCTAATGAGGCTTGATTTGCTGCTGCACCTGCCTCCAATCTGGGGGGTGATGGTAGTAGTGGTGGTGGTTGTTGTGTGTGTTGTGTGCGTGTGTATATATATATATATATATATATATGTGTGTGTGTGTGTGTGTGTACTTGGGGATGCTCCATCTCAGCAGCCTCTCCTCCTCCTCCTCCACCCGCCCCCTCTTCCCCCCTCAAGGTGTAATCATTGGTTAGCTTGTATGGGAGCGCCTGCAGGTTGATGGACCCTGGGAATTCATTAGGAAGTAGGTGAGGCCTTGGGTTGAAAGGGCCTTTTGACCTGCCTCCAAACACCCTCACATTACAAAGCAGAGGACGATTCAAAGGGAGGCGGGAGTCAGCCAAACTTGTCGATGCGTCTTCACTGCTAACACCGTAGCTCGCCTTTTGTTAAAAAAAAACGGAGCGTTCTCTTCCTCTTATTGTTGCTTTTCATTCAAAAATGATTCCACACGAGCGTTGTTAGAATCAGCAACTAATACAAGATCTTCTTTAGTAGAGGTTGTTTTCCTCCAGATGGTGTAAGGGGGAGGTGTTATGTCCACATGTTAAATGCAGCATGTTTATCCCCCTTCCCTGTTCCCTGTCACAGATACCATTTGACACAAGAGCTCTTCAGGGGCCAGTTATTCCAGGCCATTGAATCCAGATCAAAACCAGCCCTGTGTTTTTTGACTCCCCTTTTTTTTTTTTCTTCTTCTTCACAATCAGTCCCCTTACTGCTCCTGCAACTGAGACGGAGAGGCAAATCCTCGCCACAGAAACACAACATCCTCAACAGTGCGCTTAAATTTTTACTGTAATATTTCGTCGGCTGTTCTTGTAAAATGTCAGAGCGAAGGAGCAGTAGAGGAAAATCTCAGACCTCGTGGAGAAGTTTTCGGGGAAGAAAAAAGGCCGAAAAGAAAAGGTTCATCGCCTCAAGGCTACATTTATAACTGGTCGTGAAGCCATCATTGGGAAAAACCGTCTTTACAAGCGGCGTGAATAATCCACAGGGTGATGTCATCGCCGACAAAAGCTGTGTGCCACTCTAGATTATTTTCAAATTAGCTGCTCCATTCAGAACGGACCTCTATACGTGGAGGCCCAAATTAGAGCTTGCATATTAATGACTGACCCGGGCAGATTGGTAATGCTTAACATGGCCACTTTTCATTTAGAGACTATAGGTAAAACTGAGCTGGACGCCTTCACATCTGCAGTTATAATCACCAAACATTAAATTGATTTATTAGAAGAAAACTTCCAAAAAATAGTATTTTGAGTTTTCTTCTACACCTTTCATGAATACTTTATGGCTACAGTTTGTCCAAAATGGCTCACATGTCAAATTAGTTGAACTTAGTACAGTATCTGACCTGACAATACATACTCTCAGCATCTATAAATAATGGGAGCGACTGCAGCGTCTCCTCGCAGCCCTGCAGCTGCTTCATGAGCTGCTGCTTCATACTCACCCCAGCTCCCCCCCTTTTTTTTCTCCAAGATGTTAAATTTGAGATCTGTTCTAAATCAGAGCCTCGTCACCCAATGAATCAAGAGCAGAGAGATAAATCCGGGCCCTGTGTTGAAATTGTGAGCCAGCTCCATGGGAAAAGAGTTTATGCTCGCGAATCCGAGAATGCTGATCATCCCATCGGGCTCATTTGTTTACTTTCAAATTCCCTCTTTTGTGGGTTTGGAATTAGAGCAATGTTTGTGCTTGCTTTGGCCAAGGGGGAAATCACTTGAGATGTGATTAAGAAAATGGATACTGCCCTCTTCTGGCTGAAACAATGATCACGTCTCTGTCGGTGTGGGATACAGGAATCAGTCCACAGCTGAAGATGATGTCAAATCTTTGCTTTGAGCTCAGAATTTTCAAACAAAGTACAGATTTAGACAGAAAGATCTTCCCTTCTGTCAATATTGCTGCGTATGTGTGCATGAAGGGCCACTTTTTCTGGCTACAGCATGTGACAGAAGGGAAATAATTTGGATCCAGAAATAAATACATTTGTTAGTCAGTTTACCAAGCAGGGCGTCCTTCTCTAACCAGGTAATTGTCCAAAGCTTTTAATGACCACTGCAAATCATTCATTAAAAGCCATGTATAAATCCCATATGCTTCCCCGGCATCTCTCTTGTGGGTAATGGCGCTCCAATCTTGCGGCTGACGTGGGTCAGATCTTCGGGCAGGTGGCTGGGAAATGGAGGCAGATGGGCCTCGAGCGCGCCACCACTGAATCTGTGAAGTTTCTCTCCTCAGTTTCAAGCCGCTCCGACGGGGCCCTTGAATTATTACCGGGGGCCCCCCATTCATAATTAGCCCGGGCCTGGTGGGGACCAAAGCCCCACTAATGACGCCTTTGTTGCCGCTGATCTGCGCCGCACAATCAACAAGAGGAGGACGTATGACTGGGAGAAGCAGTCCCACACTGAGCGATAACGTGCCTTCAGGGCAGCCTCTCTAAAACAATCACGCACGGCTTCAGCTCTCCCCTCGTTAAAGATGAGTGTTCACATGGGGCGTGAGACGGAGAGTGTGTTCGCATGTGTGTGTGTGTGAGAAACAGAAGCTTGTAGGTCTACAGATATGCCAGTTCCCACAGGCAACATATAGCTATTTGATTTGATAGGCTTTTAGTCTTTGCACGCTAACGACACCTTCAGTTTTGTCAAATATACTGATATTGTAGTTCACGTTCATCCTGTTTTTACTAGGTGTAGTTGGTTTTAGGCATCCTTTTTTTTTTTTTTAATGTATTTTTTGGGGGAGACTTTTTCCATTTTATTGATAGAGAGAGACAGAGTGAAAGTGGGGGTAGAGAGGAGAGTGACATGCAGCAAATGGTCTTGAGCCAGACTCGAACTCATGACCGCTGCTAAGGGACTGAGCCCATGTGGTATCGCCTTAACTCAGTGAGCTAAACGGCGGCCCGGTTTTAGGCATCCTTGTAATACTAATTTCATATACATATGCATACACACATATGCATATTTATTTTTTTATTTTTGGTAATCTGGACTCATGCATATCTACATCTATCTATTTTAAGATACAACAAGCATGATTTAATGTCAGCATATTCCTTGATTCCTCAATAGCAAAAGAAGACACTACACCTTAAAAGCCCCACGATAGCTTAAAGTGAAAGTAGTGCCGCTGCCATGTTGTCCTTTCATTTCATTCCAAAACTACCAGCCTCCACTTTAGTACAAACCTGAGATGAAACCCGATTTCCCCCCCCCTCCTTAATTTAAACCTTGACAGTGAATTTCAAAGAAGGAAAACAGTTGAGGAAAAGTGACAGGAGCTCCACAGCTGCCATCCCTTCCCTCCCTTCCTCCCTCCCTGCCTTCTTATCAGCCAGAGGACACTTCTATGTGACCTCTACGAGTTTGGAAACAAGTCCGTCAAAGGTGGAAAAAATAGAAGAAATTCTCCACTGAAAGTCAGCCAAAATATTGAATATTTTAATCTATGGTAGTGCATGATGTTTTAAAGCCTGATAATGTGATTTATTTGTAAAATATTGATCCTAACATATGGCTATTAACATAATATTCCCTTGATGAGTTTCAATTGGCTGCTTAGCACCGCTGTTCTTCAGGTGATGATGCCTAATTGTACATAAGGTGTTTCTTCTCCCATACATTAATACACGCTCAAAACAGGTTTTTATAATCCTTATAATAATGTCTAGTAAATTCCAGTAACTGATTTCACAATACGTATCACATTTTGCCACTTTTCAGTAGAACAAAACCTCAGCCCACTGCCTCCTTCTGCCAGCTTTCCTTCACCTGCCCATTTCACCCATCCTCTATTCAAAACACCGAAAAAGAACCCACTCCCACTGACGAGTGCAGATGAGAGGAAAGGCCACACAAAGATCGGAAATAAATTATTTTTCTTCCTGGTCGCGGCAACTCATCTTCCTACCTGGAAGTAAGTTGGTGCAAAGAAGCGAGGAAAAGGAGGGAACACAGAGCAGGAAATCAACCACATCTGTGCTTTCTTTTCCCATTATATGTCCTCAGAAATGTTAAGTATCATTTTCACGTGTCCACATTAATATTCTAGACATTTCACATACGAGACAAACGCAGTTTCCTTTAGAGTATGCACTTGAACATCACTTGAGCCTCGGCTGCTGAAGGAGGCAGAATTTTTTTTTGGCAGCCCCTGTCATCTTGGCAACATGGTGCTACCAGCATCTGTTTCTGGCTCGCAGTGGCAAGGAGGAGCCAGAGGAGGGAACGGATTTTCGGGATAAACCTAAAAAAAATCTCGGTCAAATATGCAGCTGCTAATGTATCCTGATGTCTCGAGGAGGTGACGGCGAAGCTGAGTGCGCTTTAGTTCGGTGCCACAATAGAGATGAGGCTTTTGGTGGTAGTTGGGGAAGTGTGAGCTAAATGCGTCCGTCCAAGAGGGGGTGGATCCCTGCGTCCAGGAAGTTGGCCCTTTTTCAAATGAAAGTGTATTTGTGCATTTATTAGTGTGCATTGACAGCCTGTGTTAAACGATTGCGGTCCACCCACTGGTTAAGTCCAGCTTTGAAGTCACACGTCGAAGGATTACCAATCCATATACGCCAAGACAGAGTAAAAAAAAAAACTTCAATTCTTGACTGGAGCGATATCGGCTTTTATAAAGAAGTCAATGGAAATTAGACATCGAGCCAAAATCAGTTACATGAAGTTAAGTTTAGAGGCATCTTTTTAAAGAAAGAAAAATCAATGCACATTCAATTCTGTTAAAGAAATTGTCCAACACTTGGTCAAATATGCTTTTTCAAAATTCTTCTCGGAGGTTAGATGAGAAGATTGAACAATAAATGTAGCAGCTGTTTGGTTCTGTTCAGCATTACAAAAAGTAGAAATGAAGAAAAGCTGGCTTGGCTGCTTCTAAAGGTAACAGAATTCCTCATCCAAAGTCTCTAAAGCTCACTGACAAACAAGTTTTATCTGGTTTCTTTAATCCATACAATAAAGTAAAGCACAAAAATGAGTATTTGGATTTTTACGTGCCGCCATGAAATTGCCAAGCAACCAGTGGAGACTCCAGGAATTGACTGCCAAGTAATAATCTGTCACATAACCGACAATAAAAGCACAAATTGTAGCTGTCTTAGTTAAAGCTAACTGACTGCTGATTGCAGCTTTTTATCTGTATCAGAGTTGTGTCAGTACTGTAAAGTATTTTGAGCTACAGAAAAGTTTTCAGGTGCATAATATCTCGTAGGTGCATCCAGTATTCTCGATGCAATATCAAGATATTCTCCAGCTTTAATCCTCACCAGGATCTACAGAAAGCTTATTCAATTAACGCTTTTTCTTTGAGGACTGATAAGTGTCATGTTAATGTCATCCTGACATGCTTTCCAGGATCTAATAATTCAGCCTTTGGCACACAACTCTTTTGAAACTGATTGTTAAGATGTTGCTGCAGTTGTGTGAACCCTGTGAAATTAACAATGTCTGAGCAGCGCAGCTCGCTGATTTCATTGAAGCCAAGATGCAGGAAGCGAGCTGTGGAGAAGCCCTTTATGGTTTTTGGCATGTTGGAGAGACTGTCGGCAGCCAATTGTTCAAAACTCTGTTGTTTCACAGATCCGAGCAAAAAGCGTTCAATGATGCAATAAGCTGATTAGAAGAGGACATCAGCCCTAAGTGAAAATAACAGTATTATGACTCCATGGAGGAAACCAGGCTGATCTGATTTCACGAGATTCCTCCAACTTTTGCTAAAACACACATGTTCATTACATCAGTTAAACATCTTGTGGCACTATTTTCAAAAGTGCTTGTAGTAAGGCCAGAAGGTAACACATCATGCTTTTTGCAGTTTCCCCCGCTGACCTCCCTGCTGCACACATTTACCTCGTCAACAGTGCAATGCGTCTTAAAGAAATCTGAAAATCCAAAATGTGATTTTCCTTCTTGTTTCCGGACATACTTTCGGGGCAAACGCAGGGCAGACAGCCGCTACTGTACCTAGTAGATTAGACTTCTCCACTTCTTCCTGTTTCATTCCATCCAGGTGCATACTGGGAACGCTGCCATGTATATCCCTCGGTGCACAACAGTACAGCGCAGCTGTGGAAGCCACCTAAATTTGATTCCTCTCGTTGTAGCCTAGCAACGGTGGGTATTAACGCACACAAGCTGGATGGGTGCAGTTCTGGTGCCAGAGGCAGGATGGGCGCCTGGTTGCAGCTCATTGGCAGATGACATTGAGTGAAAGCTGGCATTCTGAGATTAGGGGATCAGATGCTCACAGCGCTCTATGCAGGAAGTAGTATGAAATGTAAAATCAATGCCAGGAGGGCTTGACAGGTCCTTTACACCTGACGTGCAGATGTACACAGATACATCATACATAATGTTGTTACACAGCACATAAACCCACATTACATCAACTCTGTTTTAATTTGCTAGCATGCTGTCTTTTTCTTTTTTTTGTAAGAATCAAATGAAAATATAATATTTGTTGATGTAAAACAAACCAAAAGAGCATTTCAAAAATGTGTTATCAGATCTTGGTTCCCCCTGCAGATAAGAAAAGTGGCCCAGGATTTGAGAAATATACTGGCATCTTTCCAGCAGGTACAAATTCCTAATGTCACCTTTGCTATTGATTTACTGTGAATAAACGGGCTCCTGTTCAGACTTAGAGAAGTTACAGTAGCATGGGGAGGATGTCCTGGCAGCTTTTAAGTGTTTGCATGGATCAGCTCAGGACCTTTGTCACTTGTCTGTGTTGTGTCTCTACCACCTGCAAAAATTCCATGCTCCCCCCTCCCAAAATAAATAATAACCTTAGGACAACACGGCCAAAAAACACACCTCTTGTGGATTTAAAAGACAAGCCAGTAGCATTTCCACTGGCTTGAGGCCGCTGAGCGGGGGAGGCAGCTCTCCCCCGAACGCGTTGGCAGCACCGCTAGCTTCTGTTTGCTAGAATACCAGATGCCTCACGCCACATGCTTCAACCACTTTGATTTCATCTCTGT
This sequence comes from Chromis chromis, assembly GCA_900302755.1. Classification (NCBI taxonomy): domain Eukaryota; kingdom Metazoa; phylum Chordata; class Actinopteri; family Pomacentridae; genus Chromis; species Chromis chromis. The sequence goes on along the minus strand of OMNN01028179.1, from coordinate 21,336 downwards.
GCAGTTGTTGATCAGATCTGTCTCTGTTTGACACAACCTGCTTCCCGTCTCCCTCGTAACTTTCATCTTTTCCACGCCGGGCAGGCAGGCGGCCGCGGCTGTCTTGAGATGTCACCCGGTGACGTGCAGTGTCCATCTGGTATACGTTGTAATGGGCCTGGATGAATGAATGGCCAGCCACTCCACTGCTTCCTTTATGATTCCCAGCAGTGGTGCTGTCCAACTTTGATTCCCCAGTTATTAGGGAATTGAATTCCCCACTGAGGCGACGCCCAGAGGAGAGGAAGAGAAAGAGACACACAAAAGAAGTGTGAAATCTGTGGCAGTGCTACAGAACATACTGCACAGCCCACCACTGCTCTCTTCCTGGAGCCTCTTCTCTCTTTGTGTGTGTCTGTAAACACATTTACACTGCAAGCAGCGCTACAAAACGAGAGAGTTAGTTAGGATTTGCAGCAACAATCCGACGGGTTGCAGAGGTTTCTTCAACTGAGGTGTTGACTTTTTGGCTAAAGTGGAGATGAATTTAACACAGTTTGAAGAGCAACCGTTCAGAGAAAAGCAGTCTGAAGGTCATGTAATGAACCGAGCGCCCTACGACAGAGACACACTACACTGCTAGGTGGATAACCCTCAGGGGATTTTCCTTCATCTTAAAAACTATCGACCGTTTCCCTCCGAATTTAAAGGGCTCCTACTGGATCCCATCACAAGGGGATTAAAGAGGAAAAGGGCAACTGGGATCACTTGGAGAGCAGACCCCTTCCACTTGAGCCAACACTCAAGCAGGGATGAAGTGGAGTTGCAGAGACGACCCAGAGGGAGAGAGCACAGAGGGAAGGGAGAGACAGGGAGGTGGCATAGTTTGGATTCCCAATATGTGTCCGGGGAATCCGAAGTGAGGCCAGATGGCACAGGCCTGCCGGTCTTTGGGAATCACAGCATACGGCGGCGGGATGCATGGCAGAAGGTAGCGGGAAACAGTGCCGGGGTCAGCTCTTGATGTTGGACGCTCCCCGGAGCGGTTCCTTCCATCCCTTTGAACAAGAGAGCATCTCCACACAACTGTGCCGCTTCTCTGCTTAATGCGGCAGTTGACTTCAAACACAGCGCTATTCCCTCCTGCCCAAAGCCTCCTGAGTTCTAAACATATGTTATCAGACCTGATGAAAACACTGTGCCAATAACATGCCACTGTGCGCCGCGCGTGGACATATGTGTTCTGTTTTTGCAGCAACTTTCATCTCGTACAATTTCATTTGACTCACTCGCGAAACTGACATGCTGGAGCTACGTCACGAACAGCAGTAGCGCTTCCCGACGCCTGTCATGCCGGTGTGCTTTGCTATAGAGTGAAGCGCGATATGATGGCAGCCAATTATATCAGTCAGCTCTCTGAGACAGATGTCCAATATAACCTGGTTTGTGCTAATAGGCAGATTTCTAAACAAGAGTAATTATTCGACGTTCACAGACCAGCAAAAGAGACGGATGCTAATATCTGATGCTGAATGTGTGTGACAGGTGTTACCGCCAATTTCCCTCAGTCTCCTGTGGCAGCCCCCACTATGAAAACATCTTAAAACACGTCCGCATCCACACTGTAGTGATCTCGCACATTTTTAACACATAGTCTTTGACTTTGGGAAAAGAAGTAAATTCTGCATGTACATACTGATTATGTTCCTCTATTTCTGTCTAAAATAACAGTTTTTTGGAAGCCAAGTGTGGTGTTATGCTTGTTGTTGCATCTCCATATCCGTGTATAGACTAAGATCCCCTCGTTATTCTCATTAATGATCCATCTGTCATCTTGGCAGAGGCCCACTGGTATAGAGTTAGCTATGATTAACATTTAATCTATATGATTTTCTAATGAAAGCAGGGCTACCGCACTCAGTAATGATTGATTTGTTTCGCTTTTTTAATAATGGCTCGAGTTGTTGGAGAAGATGTTTAACTGTGTGCTTATTATGGTGCTATTGTTTTCTCAATTTCATTAAGTGCTACTCCTTAATATGAATTTCCTCATTGTGTTCTGGTTCCCCCTTCAGTTATCGCTGTCGTCGTTGTATACGTTGCAGGGAGGATGAAAACACTGTCAGTCAACCGTAAATGAGGCCAGCAGATAATCTTCCCTTTTTGTTTTACTCCTCGGTTTTACCCACGCAGTTAAAACGCATGCAGGGTTTCAGTAGGTGAACTGGAAACTCTGCATTGCTTGTTTGCATGAAAATATGTGTGCACTGAAACAGACCGGCAAACTGTCCAGAGTCTGTAAGTCACCCGATGCATACTGGGCTGCATTCCAAGGCTCTGCAATCACGTACCGGGAAAAGCAAGCAGTGATTATTTCCACTATCGGTTAGAGTCTTGCTTATTTTTTAGTAAGATTACTCTATAAAAGATGAGATAATAATGAAACAAACCAAGTGAACAGATCAAGCGAATGTTCTCTTTGTAGGTCAAAGTGTTTTGCGCTGTTAGCACTGATTCCGATAAGGAATAACTTTAAGTGAAAAAAAGAGAAGGTCTTCCAGGACAAAGACATACGCAGTAGTTGGAATATGTAGAAATTACAGATTACACCAAAGAGAATGATCATAAAACAAAAACATATGAAGAATATGGAATCGAGGAAGACCGAAACACAACTTTCACAAAACTACCCATCACAACTCTGAGGTCCCAAGGTGAGCATAAAGATGGACGAACCCTCCATGACATCACCCATAGGCTTCCTGTAGCGTTTTTGTAGTTTGGTGGCTCAAGCCATCGATGTCTTGGCAACACCTAAGTCCTGACTAATCCAATAATAAGCAAAGAGGTGGAGCTCATGTGGACCGTCCTGTGAAGCAACCAACTGCCACTCAAAGCTGCCACGCCCTTAATTGTGCATAACTTTGAGCCTAAACACAATCTAAATTCACTCCTTGTACAGGTCTACGCAGCCTTTTTAAATGACTATTTGTGTCCATAGAAAATCTTCAGGATCTATAGATGTGAGTAGTTTTACAAGATATTAACGCTTTATTAAAAAAAATCAACACAAAGCGATGTTCAGCTGCGTCATTGTACTGGCAAAAAAGGTGAAGAATACACAGTCTGTGAGTGAGACATCAAGGTGACGGCGTCTGGTGTGCATGATGCAAAATTTTAAATCAAATCTACACCAAAGGCGTGTACATCAGAGGGAGAATCGGCCACAGATGTCCATGTTTGCCTGAATCCATGTGCCGACTAATGTGGTGAAGGCTGAAGTTATGCTCTGCAACTTCATAGCAAAACACAATCTGCTGATGGCTTTAGCAAACCACCTGACTGAACCTTTGCTATGCATATGTTGGTGTTGATGTGATTTTTTTGTCCACAGGCAATTTAAATGGATACAAATCTGTATATTTATGGACATTCTGTATCGTCTGACTTCCATGCATTGTCATAAACGGGGGAATTAGCAATAGAGACCAAAATTGTTTTCATACCGGGCTGTAAACATGTTTATTTCAGCTGTAACATTGGCCGTTTTAACATGGGGGTCTATGGGGATTGACTCACATTTGGAACCAGCCTCAAGTGGTCGTTTGAGGAACTGCAGGTTTTGGCACTTTTGTGTTGGTTCGCCTTACCAGTAACTGTAAACATCCTCGATTAGAGACTGGAGGACCTGGATAAGTCCTCTTCCTATATTTATGTCGCTCATCTCTTGAGAATCTGTGCGGTGTTGAACAGTGATTTTTTTATTTGATGCAGTTTCCGAGTGTTGCCTATGAATGTCTCCCGACTCATCAAACTTCCTGTCAAACTTCCATTTCTATTAAGCTTCTTGTAATTTTCAGAATCACTATCTAACGGGAGTAATATTCTGAGAAATAACCCTTCATTCACTCAGTCCTCTCAACAGCCTTGACTGTAGTCTGCTGCATCTTCATTTAAGAATCTAGTTCTTGCACGTATTGTATTTGGCATATTTGCTTCATAAATGACTTAAATGATTAAATCGACCATCGAACTTGTTGATAAATTTTCTGTGGACCAGCTAATTGATTACTCAACTTATCAAATCAGCTCTACTTTCCATTTTCATTGAAACATTAAGCTAGGCTCAAAGATCCATTTGTCTTTGACTGCAGACTGATTGAAGCAATGTACTCCAGAAATCAATGGAGTGCTAAAAATAGTATAATTAATGATGTGATCTGATCCAACAGTGTGCAAGTCAACCAAAGCACGCGCTATAGATTGGAGTTCATCGATTTTTCTTACCGACACCCGGGTTTTTACTGTCTTGCTTTCCTAACTCCTACTCAGAAAGGATTTCTGCTAATTAAACAAACTGAAAAACCCACCATATGAACACTGATATACAAAATACCTCTACTCCTATCACGTTGCACATGCCTCAAGACATTAACTTGTGTTGCAGTTGTCTATATGAAGAGCATAGATCTCTAACCTTCTATAGGCTCACCGAGACATCTGCTGTACATGGCAACATGAATAGAGCTGTTGGCTCGGGTTCAAGCTTCCAAGAGTGCCTTTTGTCGGTGAACGGCCCATTGTGGAGGGATGGGAGGATGGTGTTTACGGTCGCCGCTACCTCCATGGCCCCCACAAGGAGGATAATGAGATACAGTTGTTATCAGTGACAGCCGAGGGCCACGAGGAGTTGTATCGGCCCGGTGCCTCCACTCTGATCCTCCCAGAGTGGGAGAAGAGATTGGGATGCTCACTTGAAAGCCTCTCTAATGGCTTCTTAGTGGAAACTACACATCTTTAACTGTGTTATTATATAAAAATGTTTCACAACAGAAATGTAACATGAATTACAGATAGTAAATAGTGGGTCGAACTGGTCAGGAAACAAGCAAGAAACACTCTGGGACTTGTGTAATTTTGACTTGTTTACTGATTATTTGAGTCACTTTATACATAGAGAAGCGAATTACATCACTTTGCTATATTCAAAATCAAAAAGCAATAATTGCAATATTTGCTACATTACTTTTGCTCCTTAAATCACCCAAACTTACATTATTTTCACATTATTTTCTTTTTAAACAATAAAAAAAGAGAGATGTGTTAATTAAGAAACAACAAGCATACAGCTCGGAGGTATTTACTGACAACAGAAGGCCATTTTGTACTGTAGTATTGTTCAAATTCTTTACTATAAATTTCATCCACTACAAAATCGTCAGACCAAAACGTAGTGTACAAAAGCTGTACCCTACCCTATTTATTCGTCTCTTTCAGCTAGTAGTGTATACAGAAACATTCCTGCTGATATTTAAAAAAGGTTTTCACCTAAATAACATGATTATGGTTTTATTTGATTTGATAGGGAGGTTGTAGTTTAACGTAGATCCAATGAAACTGATGCACTGCACAGAGGGTTTATAGCTGTGGCGAATTTTCAATGCTTGTCCCTTGTTGTGCTTTGACATACAAAACAGTACAATAAAAATTTGCATAATATATAATTTCATTTTCATAAAACCACAATACACTACAGGCTTGGAAGAAGTACAAGAAATACGCATCACAAAGTACATTAATTGTAATAAGGGAAAACAACAATTAGTTTATAATGGTGACAGCTTTGTTTTGCTTTTGACAGCCATTGACCTTTATTGTGAAGGACTTTAGCATAATTATTTTTCAATTTTGTTTAAGTTATGGGAAAGAACAAGATAAGCATATTTTGTTTCTGTTTCCAGTTTGAATGTACAAGTTAATATATGTAATACTGTACTCATGCAGCTACAACTATTGAATGTTGCTAACACAGAAGGTTATGTGCTAATGTTAGCTGCTAGCTATGGTGATTTACTTAGCTGTTGAGCGTGCCATAAATAGCAACGTTGTGGTATTCATGGCCTAAGTAGTAAAGATAATATAAACTGTACAATTACATAGCACTGGTACATTTAAGTAGCGTCAACAGCTGTCTGCTCTTAGATCTTAGTAAGTCTTTTATGTAGTAAACAAGCTAGCTAGCTGGCTGCTAATTGAAAGGCTAGCAAGTTAATAACTGTGTTTGACTGCATTAAAGTTACAGACATCAACAAAGTCACCATGACCGGTTGTAAATACACTGTGACTAGTCAGAAATTGAATTCAATTTATCAATAATAGCATTCTGACCAGTCAAATGATAGTTTGAGTCATTTAATTGAGATTTGGCTAGTTAAAATAATAGCTGCAGAAATTTAAAATGTCTTTATGACTACTGGCTTGTTTAGTTCAGTTTATTGTCATTCAAACATGTTAAAAACGTGAAGGAACGAAATTTGTTGCATACAAAATAAATAACATTATGTAGTAGCCTATAATAGCTAAGATAGATCTATGATAAATAATTAAATTGTTGTGCATAATTAGGCTTTTCATTGGATACGGGCCCTGCAAAGCATTTCAGCAGTGTTCGTGAAGTAATTACGGTTGCTGTGGTGGAGAAGATTGCTAGAAAATGAAATGGGAAGAAATCATCAGCAAGGAATTCTGGACTTGGGATCAGAATGAACTCAAAGGCAAGTTGCAGTGTGATCATATATTCGAAAAGCAGGCCACCATCGCCTCTGACTTGTCATAGCTTCTAACATAACTACCAGATGTCTGTAACGTCATTTCACCTACTCAAAACTCTAATTCAAGGTGTCTGTAAATATGTTTTGACTCGACAGAAATCCAGTTTGAGATATCTACATCAAATTGACAAGTCATAGTTTAAGATTCTGCGTCATTCTGACTAGTTTAAACTTGATTTATCTTATCTTAAAAGGACAATATAGTTTACAATACACAAGGTTACAATTTCATTTAGCAGACGCTTTTATCCAAAGCGACGTATAGGTAGGTAGGCGGGGCAGCATTAAGGACCTTGCCTAAGGGTCCTCACTGGATATCTGCGCCCTGACCGGGATTTGAACCACCGATCTCCCATGCCAAGGCCTGGGGTGTTAGTCACTGAGCTATCCAGCTATATAGATACATTGAATTGAGAGGAGTTAAAGATATCTTGAACTTCAATTTTGACGACTCAGATTTAAACTGTAGAATGTCATTGTAGATATCTGAAATGTTCTTTTTGACTCGTGAGAATTAAACAAGGGACATCTGCAATACATATCCAGTTTAGCTATTAAATGGTAACATGGATTTCCATATGCATAGTGATGTAAATACTGAATTTCAAATTGTAATCCCTTACACTTCTTGTTTCTCTCGAAAGGATTCACCTCACATTAGCAGGCTTAAGCAGTACGAACTTTTAATATGAAATATACCTTAGTCTGAACTTTGACATGTTTCGCTCCCGCCCAGCCTCCCCCTACACACCGATGCCATTCATTCTTATCTCACAGCTCAGACCAAACATAAAAGCAAATCAGTAGCGGCACACTTTACCCAATATCCTTGCTGGATGTGGCACAACATCTTAATTGATTTGTTCCAAAACCAGATGATGTGACTCACAAAAATCTGCGCTATATGCCCCTAGATAAGTGCAAAGAAACGACGATTTGTGCTTTGAAGAGTATCCAGCAATTATGTGTGGCATTTGCGGACAAACGCCATTGTTCATGGAATTTAGGGTCGAAGCCGAGGCCCTTACAGATGATTTATGTATTCAGCTGGGGATGGGGGAGGATAAAATGGGCAAATTTCATCTGGCTGTAGAAAGCTGCAGCCCAGCGGGCCTAGAGAAGGCTTAAACATAAGCAGGACGGGTGCCAGGTCCTCTCCTCGGCCATTGTGCTTTAATTAACCTACATAGGAGCTGACTGCTTAAATGTGCAGTGATAGATAAGGCCCCTTGGATGATTGATTTATTTACTGCACATGCTAGTGATTTCCATAACATTACTACCCCAATTACTAGCCATATGAGGCACAAAAGTCATTAACACTCAATGTATGTATGGCCATGAATGCACCAACATACAGTAAAGCATATATTAAGGTGGAGATTAGCCGCCGAAACATGACGAGGCTTTATGAGGCTGTAATCAGGAGGAAAAAATCTCAACTGCATCAAGATCAGCCAAGGTCACCGGTGTTTCAACGGAGAACGCCAAGGAACGAGGAACGATTTCAATGAATGATCAAGAGATGGTGGACTTTTGGAGACATTGTTTTACAAAAGCACACCAGGTCTGGCTTTGTCAAGTGAAGTCTGGCATGGGCCCAGCAGCAGTCTGAGGCTGTGATTGCAGCAGAACGTCTCCATCAGAGAGCACTAGAAGGTAACGGTGGGATTAAAATGGGCACTGCTGGCACATACAGGCGGGCAGGGTGTTTTTTTTTTTTTTTTTTGCTGGGCCATTGTTCCATATGTGCTCCACCTGCGCCTCTCAGAGCCTCGCGCCAAACACACGGCCGGCAGGCTCTACCATCCTTGCTGATTGGAAGTTGCCATGGCGACGCTGGAAGCCGGCGCTAAAAATGGGGGGGGCGCGCGCTGTAAATCTCAACATGGTATTTTTTTAATTTAGGAAATTGGCAAAGGAAGTGTAGTAAATGAATCGGCGTTAATAATAATTCACATATGGGACAAAACACAATTAGGCTGTTTTTGGCTACAGGCAAAGAGAAGGCAGCTCCCTCTAAAATGTGATCTCATCTCATCAAAGGCACTTCAGCTTTCCCAGTAGTCCTGAGCGAGGAGATGGTACAGCTCTGTCTGGTAATGATGTTTATGGAAATGGTATCACTGAACAATATCACTGGACGCAAAGATCAGCGAGATGGAGACATCAATCATGTAACGGTGACCCATAAATTGATTTCCTATCAGTCCGTGAGAATGGATGTTAAGAGTGAATTGCTTGGGTTTAGAATGTTAAAAAATAATTTTAAAAAATCCTCTGGGTAGTTTACCCACTAGTGCTTTATTTCATAAGTTATTATTTTTTTTAAATAAATAGTTTGGAGTGCAGAGGAAAGGCGAGCAGCAAAGCTCACCCGTAGCTTTTAATAACACGATGGCCACCATCCAGCTTCAGACGAGTGCTGGGATTGGCTGATCCCTTCACACCCTGGCACCTGGAGCAGCCAGAAGTATGTGTGTGTGTAGTATATATGTGTGTGTGGGTGAGAGAGGGGGAGAGGGTGAAAGAGGCTGTTATTGGTGGCTGCACTATTGGAGGCGGTACATGACGAAAATCAAAGGCCCTCACCTGCAACCAAGTGAGAAGAAAAATCATTAAAATGGTTTCAGGCCAAAAGCCTTTGCATAAAATCCAGAAACTTTTAGTTTAAAAAAACACTTTCTCCTGGTGTTAAATTCAAAGTTCAAAGTACATTCAAGGAAATTCTTGGCTGGGGTTTTGGTATTTGCAGCAGGTGTGAGGGAATATGTGAGGGGAAAACAAAACGTCCTGTCAAAAAATCGTCAAAGCTCGTGTTTGTGCGAGTCGGACAAAGCCGCAGCGCTGCTCACAACTCGCCATTGTGACCCACGTATTTGTGTATGATTAGCACCCCCTTCTGAAAACAGCTGTGCAAATATGATATGTGCATTTGCATGTTTGTTGTCATTCATTTCCACATTAATCCATAATCCAAACTAAACTGATGGTAAACAGCATTGTGTGGATGCGTGTTTGATTGTTCAGTTGTGGTTGCAGGATCATCCAGTGGATTAATACGTGCAAACCGGGGCTTTGGGTCGAAATCACTGCATCGATAAAGGCGCTGCCATTTCCTTGCACAGAAATCTTTAGTGTAGCTCAAGTTGGTGCTGTTTGTGAGGCTCCTGCTCCGGTTTATCCAGTGCGGATGTGACCTTTCCGAGTCATTGAAAATGCAGAGTGGAAACAGACAAACTGACCTGCAGAGGAATTAGCCGCTGCTCCTTTCGTCTCCTGCAAACCCAACAGCTTGAACACGCCTGGGCGCTGCCTCACAAAGGCGCTCTACAGAGGAGGCCTATTAATCTTCCCAAAGCCTCAAAAAGCAGAGGAGCCAGTGTGGGCCCCTGAGTCTGGTGCCCGGGGCCCACAAACAGGGGTCCTTGGCAGGCTCTGTAGGGTCAATCTTGGCCTCCGATCAAATAGGCGAGGGCAGGACAAGGGCACAGGATGGTGTACCTGTGCCCTTTAGCAGATGCCAGGCTGAGGCCGGCTCTGGGGAGACGTGAGAGGATCATTCCTGGTGCTGCTGGCCTTCACCAACATCAATCAGCATGTAACTGCTGTTCCTCCGTCATTAAAGAGGAGATAGATGGAAAGGAATCTGAAAGTACGGCGGCTTTTCTCTCTAGAAGTGAATTAGCAGCACCTGTGGCACCACTTTTGCCCTCCCTGTTCTGTTTGTGGCTTAAATCATCACCAAGAGACATATTTTATTATAAGTTTGATCTCTTGATACATGAAATGATAATGGCTTACACCTCACTATGTACATTGTGGGTGTAAATAACTTGTTTGCTTGTGCTCTGAGTCAATATTGAAACACAATAGGCCTGTTTGAGCATTATGAGTCCTTTGTGACATCTAAAAACAACAGTGATTGCTTACCAGTCATATAATTCGTAGGTACAGTTTCATCATCAGATGTACACGGCAAATACCAAATTTGCAAATACTCTTGGAAGTAGAAGAACTACGAGTAACCTTTTGGGGTTCCTCACCATTGCAAAAGAGGCTACTTGGAACTCATTATCATCATTATTTTTTAATTAATATCATGGGATTTCTTTTACCCCCTAAACATAAGAAAAACATGTGAACAATGTTGTAGATGGAGGACCTTGACATTAACCTTGGAAGTCAGACAAGATCCCAATTTGCCTAAATATACAAAAAGAGGCCTCTAAAAAACCCCAAATCTTCAGTATGTTTTTAATTGTTACTGAGATAACAGCAATACAATTAAACATTGTATTATACTGTAAGCATTGTAATAGCTTCAGCCTTGTTATTTCTTTATCATAAACTGAACCATTATATATATGTAGAGTATATATATAAATTTTAATGTTAGTTCTTCGAGGAATCCGTACTATATGACCCTCAGATTTCCTTGAGGGTCTTTTAATTCTAAGGGAGTATTTTGGACAATATAAATGAATAACTGTAACTGCATCTGTTAATTTGCTACACACTTATGACACACTTTTATTGAAATATATAATCAGTGAGACACTTAAAGTAAGTCTGTTGAAATTATACATTTTTTTACCGTCAACAAATCCCATGAAAAGACCAACCGAGTATCATGTGAAGCCTGATATGACCTACTCCTGTGTGCCACGCTTGTTCCACACATTATTAAAAACACATAATCATCTCTTCATTACCATGAACACGGTGTTTAGTTGAGTATTAAGCTCATATGATTAGAGCCACATAATAAGTTATCTTCTTCCTTTTGGCTGGCTGGTAGCGGGCAGGATTTATCATTAACTCAGAGGCCCAGGTGTAATAAGGCTCCTGGGGGCTTTTTTTCTCTTTTTCTTAGACTGAGCCGACACTTGTGTAACCACTGTACCTCCGTCTTTGCTTCTCTTTTTCAGACCAACTACATACAACCAAACATGCACGAGAAGGCCGTCGACTTGAGCTGGCGTGACTTGAGGTAAGTCCAAAATACCCCACTGCCAGCCAGCTCCTTTTTTTTGTACAAGCGCACTTCATGTTTAAGAGCAAACTGGATGCTTTTACAGAGGCGGCTGCCAGTCATCCTCATATTAATGGACACTGTATAGATTGTTCTCTTTCCTGTTGTCAGAAATGCATTTAAAAGGTGTGTTGTGCACAACTGAATATAGTCCTCAACAAACACAAACACAAACAATTCACTCCTGTGTGAGTAACAGCTGCTAAAAAATGCTGCTGTTTCTCAAGATTACTGGGTGTGCTTTTTGTTTTTGCACACAATTACACATTTTAAAAAACGATCTGTGTCATGCAATTTTGTGACAGTAACAAAAATATAACACAAATATCTATTAAACATTCAGAATAAAACACCAACCACAAGGTCACATTGCTTGGAAAAAGCAACTGAATGATCATTTCATTACAGATTGATAATTTATTTTGAATATAAACACACATACCTGGCTCCAAAAGTTCATTTTCTTCACATTATTTGACTCCTATTCATAATAACTCACATAACACAACTATAATCTGATTTTTTCCAAAGCTCTAGTATGGATGGGCATTCTCATGAGATATCTTGTCCCAAAGGACTAGTTTTGAATCCAGAGCTGACCTTTGTAAAGGAGGGTTAAGGTAAAAGAGGAGATCAAAAAAGAAGCCTCTTTGTTAATATTACGTACATCCATTAACCATTTCAAAGTATGTAAAAAGGAGTTGGTGTTATATATAATATGGGCTGCTTCCTTTGAAAGAAACTTTTAACCTCGTGCATAAATCAGAATTTCAAGAAAGCAGAAGGCTGCAGCCATGTGATCTCAAGTCATTTATCAGGAGACACAGATTTTCTCATATTAGCTTGACCTCTTTCATTTCCTTGTAAAATAAAAAAAAGTTTTCTAAATCATAAAATGCTATAATCAAGTTTCCTGATCTGTTAATGCACAAACAGGAAGCGTTTGATTAGATTTTTTTATTTCCGCCCAATAAATCTGCCAAAAAAGCAAAAACCCATAAAATTATCCTGTTACTGCCTTAAAGCTCCGCTATCCTTCAGCTCCGTCTACTGCCTCTTAAACAAATAGACCTTGCTCAGGCTTTTCACTGTGTGTAAGGACTTGTCAGAATAGATGTACCCTGCTGGGGCTGCTGCTCTTTTCACCCCACAGCCTGCGAGAACCGAACAGAGCTCTACTGTGCCTCGGCGGACATTGAAATTCCCCCGCCGTTTGTACAGTGAATTCCATTTCCTCGCCTTTTGATTCATACTTCTTTTTCCTCCTCTTTTTCCCCCCCTTGTGAAGTACCTTTTTGTCCCCTGTTTGAACTTGGGTGAAGAATCACTCTGCAAATGGAGGTTGGGGTCAGACAAAATGGGTGAACTGAATGACTTCAAAAGGGGGGAAACTATGAAGAATAGCTGCAAGCAATGACAATGAAAACACATTAAATAAAGTCTATGAATGATAGTTTCTCCTATTATTGCTATTACTACAAGTGGGTTGTTTAAATAGGACGTTGCAAGAATTGGTAAAAGTTAGTTTTAATTGACATCTTGACAAACAAACATTCATTCATTAAAACATGTTTCCTTTATTTTACATCTTTATTAGCTGTAATCTTTGCTCACAAGAACGTTGACTTGAGGCACAAGTGCGTCTGATTGGAAGCCAAAAAAGAAGTTGTGGATGCTTCACTTTGTCTTTCCTGTTCACAGCCTCTCCAGCCAATCAAAGGTGTCCACACTGGCTGGTGAGGTCAACTCGGCACAGCTTGTTCTCATCGCAGTGAGGTTCATCTATAACTGTATGCGGTTTGTGGATTAGGGGATGAAAGAATGCCACTGACTGTGAAATTGCCTGATTTTTATCGGGGATGTTGGGGAGCAGCTGTGCACAATCCTCTGCCCTAATCTCGGGGCTGGAGAGGGGACCGGGCAAATCAGGGGAGCTGTGCATGTGCGCTGCCACCTCCCTGTGTGTGTTGTGCGCACACTAAGGTGTACACCGGAGAGGTTCTGAATGGTTGTGTTTATGCATGCTCCTCCACTAGACTAGTTATCCCTGATAAGTTATCCCAGTGTTTTTGCAGCAGTACGGAACCAGCAGTGCCGCGGGGATGCAGGAAAGGATTCAGCACACGCCCGAGGCGACAGCTTGGCTTTTCATGTTTCAATTGATAAAGGCCATCACCAGTTAAGAGCTGTGTCATAACAATATTATTGATGCGTTGACTGTATAATCCTGTCGCTGCACTATCTAACCAAGCCTGATGCTGGAGTAGAGGAAGAGGAGGACCAACTGAGAGGATTTTTATGGAATTTTTCAATCCATGTTGCGTAATTGTGAATGTATTCTGTCCACTTTTAAAAGACAACTTAAAGTTTATATCTTCATATGAGCAGACAAGCGACAAATTAAAGGAAAACTAACATAAGGCGTCTGGATGTGCTGGAGCACCGTTCTTCCAAAAGATATTCACTCACTTGGTGAACTTGGTATTGATTTGCAGTGACATTTAATTCTAAAGGGATAAGTGGGTTCAAACCATGCCAGCAAAACGCCCCCTAAAGCCCAACTGGGCATCCTCTCCAGAGTGCAGCTTTTTCCTTTAATTTATCACCTGTTTGTATATAAACAGCGCTGTTGGGGAGTAACGGAATACTCACACATGTGACAGCATCACATATTGGATAAACAAAACATGAGTAACTGTATTTAGTTAAAGTGACAATTTGAGTAGCTAGTAGTTAGAATATAGTAACACTTTTAACACCAAATACATTACTTAAAGGGATTTCTTTTCATAAGTCTGCTCTGAAGTTTAAAATGCACCACTTATTTTACATTAGCCCCTGATTTTAGACAATCTGCACCACAGAATAGGCTGCATCCATAGTAGGCTATGCAGGCAGTGTTGCCTAGTTAGCAAAAAAGCTGCTTTCCACTTTTATTTTTCTTCTGCTGAAGTTGAACTCTTGCTGGTCAAACTTTGAGTGGAGACCACCGGCCGATTTAAGGCAACAAAATGCGGCAAAATGTTCTATTGCTGAATTGCATAATTGCAGCAGCAGCAGCAGCTACCACCAGCAGAAGTTGCTGTGTTCCTTGTTTCCTGAAATATTGAGGCCTAGCAGGAGAAAAGACTAGCAGCAATGCCACCAAAGAAAGCCAACTCTGGAGTTGAGGAGGAGTTGGTGGAGATCAAGAAATCTCTCAACTTCATGTCGGGTGAGCTTAGCAAGGTAGCAAAACAACAAGGTATGCTACATGACTTCACAGGGGAGATAAAACAACTGGAAAACCTGGTAAAAGATAAATAATAGAGAGCTTGGAACGGCGAATCGAGGACCTTGAACAATACACAAGAATGGATGACTTAATCATAAGCGGACTGGAGACATCCCACCGAACCTATGCGAGAGCTACGGCAGGTGGAAGTAAAGATGGTGAGGACGCCCCAGCAGAGGAGCTACAAACACTTGAACAGCAAGTCATACAATTCCTCCACACTAAGAACATGAGTATTCAGAATCATCACATCTCAACTCGTCACACGCTCCCCAGAAAAGACCGCAGAACAATGCCGGCGATCATTGTTCGGCTCGTGGGCCGTAAGAACAAGATTGAGCTACTGAAACAGGCAAAGAAATTAAAAGGGACTGGTGTCTATTTAAATGAGCATTTAACAAAAAAGGACGCAGAAATTGCCAGACAGGCACGTAGTCTGAGAAAACAAAACAAGATACAAGCAACGTGGACTAGAAATTGCAAAGTAATGATACAGCTGAATGGTACACCCGAGGACGCAAAAGTTGTGATGATAAGAGAACTCAAAGACTTGGAGCAATATAAATAAAAGTGAAATGATTGAGACTGTAAATGAGAAGTCCGTTCTTTCTGGTGGAAATGTATGAAGACTGGACATTATGGACAACGGACCCCTGGCCTTTGTGTGGGAAACCAACAAAATAAACAAATAAGTATGAATGAAGATTATATGTTTCCATTCAGAGACCTTGAAGACGACGATTTCTATGTCAAAAACCATTGCTGTACTTTACAAAACAAAGGATGTCCTTAACAAAATGTCTTTATACACACTTTACTGTTCTCTTTTACTCCCATCTATGACTTACTGTGTGGAGATATGGGGGAACACATACAAAACAAACACTCATCCTATTTTCAAGTAACAAAAAAGAGCTATACGAAAAATAAATCGATCCAATTACATTGAGCCAACTAACAAATTGTTTATTGATTTAAAAACCCTTACATTTTATGATTTAGTTGAATTTAAAATGATAAACTTTGCTGCAGTACTCAGAAGCTGTTTGAAATCAGAGAGAGTTGTTATAATCTCAGGGGAACAGAGTTTTACAAACAAGAACAACTATAGAGCAGAGATGTGTTTCTGTCAGAGGTGACAACCTGTGGAACAGCTGTGAGGAAGAATTAAAAATGTGTCGTTCACTTTCCACATTTAAAAATGTTTAAAATTATAGCCCTAAGAAAATATGAAAATCAGGTATAAGGAGGAGTATGTAAATACTGAAAGTGTTGATTGCATTGACTTGGATTTTTGTTATGGAACTTTATTTATTTATGTATTTATTCTTTGTTGGATGTTATGAAAGCTTGGTTGTTGTAAAGCTTTATAGACTAACTCAGATCATTAAGTTAATGAGTTGTCTTCCTTAAGTTGTTTGTTTTGTTTGTTTTTTCTTTGTAAAAAGGGTAGGCATAATAAGCATGAGCTTCAGCCTAAACCTTTTTCGATTAGCTTCATCCCTTTTGTATTATGTTTGTGGTTGAGGTAAAAAAAAAAAAAAATCTTTTTGTTGAGGATGTTTCTGAATGGTAATCGAAATAAACTGAACTGAACTGAGTTCACATAAAAATAAAAATAAAGATACAGAAACTAGGTACTGTATTCTCGGTTCTCTTTAGATTAGGGAAAGCATTATATGTCCACGACCACTGGGTTCCATGGTGTTTTCAAACCAGTGCTTCATTTGCTTTTTGGATCGACAAAGGGCCACACTTCTGCTGTGCTAATGCAGTTATATTTTACAAAGAAAATTTACATCAACAAAATTTAAAACTTTATTGCTACTGCTGTCTGACACCTTGAGCAAACTGCTGCTTTGTGTTTATCTTTGAGATTGTGCTCGCACACTCTTGTAATCTAGCACAGAGAGACCCAAAAATAGCTTCTTCCCTAAGACATCAGATAAGATGTTTTAGAAACACTAGAATGTTAATGAGCACCGATATTGGCTGGTTTCAGATAGTTAAGTTATAAAATAAATGCCACTCTAGACTGTGTTCTGATTATTTGAACAAGGATAATCTAGAGACTGCACATTGTTTATATAATGAGCACACTAATATATTGTTTTCCAAAGCAAATACTTTGAAATTTATTGATTTAGTTAAATATAGAACCATGCAAATAATGTTTAAAGCAATCAACAACTTACTCCTTAATAACATACAATAGCTGTTCAGAAGTAAAATTACAAATAATGAATTAAGAAGAAATTTTCAATTTAAAACGCCATTTGCTCGTACCACTATGAAGAGTCAATGTTTTCATATGTGGGGTAAACTTATGGAATGGTCTGGATGAGGATATAAAAATGAGTACAACTATAAAACAGTTTAAAAAATAACACAAAAAAAGACTGATTGAAAAATATAATAATGTGGAAAAGTAAATGTGTTCTGGAGTTTCTAAAGAGGTATAAAAGCAGAAGGTTTGATGTAAATAGGAAACACTAACATATGAGATGTACAGATATATAGTGGGTAGGAGTTAATAAGTTAAACTTCATCCTACTTGTTTTCAGACATTCTCGGTTTTGGATTTGGTTTGTTTGTTTAGTTTATTTATTTATTTATTTTTTTAGGTTTTTTGTATTGTGTATTTATTTTTCTTTTTTGCCTTTATGATACTATGGCATGTCTGAAATAAATGAAATGGAATTCATGTTTCAGTTCTGTTCGCTCTGTTACACAAATAATACACAACATCTGCTCATTTTGTTAATTTCAGAACTGTATCATTTTAACTGTGGAGTTAAACAACATTTCAGAAGACTGAAATGACTAAACTGAACTTTCTACTGTACAATTTGGAATGTATAATTTTGTCTTGGTGCACAGAAATACAGTTCCATATACTAGGTATTACCTGTTAGATGGACATGACGGGAATTAAATGTATGTAATCCTCAACCATATTCAGTTTATTCTCATGCAGTTAATATCTTGCACTAATGTCATTTGGATGACAATGCTAGTATTTGGGCAGCAGAGGGGTGCAGCTGCATCACTGTTTACAGCAGACTACATGTGATGTGCACATCCTGCTGGTAGGTAAAAAAAACTGGCACAAGGCAAAGAGTAGCTGCATTTGGTGATCATAAATGCTGACTTCTTCTGGTTTTACAAGTGGTCTTTCAAAGTTGGTAACATTTAAATTGCGAAACAAATGGCAAACTATGTCTTTAATGATATTTAAAGAAAGCATTAATGAACCTTGATTTGACTGTGTATGTATATACAACTACATCATTCAGAAGGAGACTTGCAGAAGCACCTGATATGACAAAACATCTGCTGGTACAGCTAGCAATTTTTAAAATCTTTGTTACAGTATACAGCGTCGTCGTAGCATGTCAAAGAAGCTTTCTTACTTACCGTTCAACATTCCAGATGCAAAGAGGGGAGAAGTTCTCACAGCATGCTGTGCCTGTTGCAAAGGAACTGCAAACAGAGAGACAGAAGGGGAGTCAAACAGGGAGAGTGTTAAATATCTCACAAAATGTATTTAAATCAGCTGAATAAACCTAAAGCAGGAGAATGTTGTACAGTCGTTGTCTGAAACTTATTACTCATATGTTAGTCAGCTAAAAGTGACTGTAAGGATGTCACTCAGACAATCCCCATCTCATGTATTGGCTAACAAATATCAATATGTTTTGTCGATACGGACGAATTGCAAGTAACTTACTTCAAATTTAAGGTGTGAACCAAACAAAATCAGCACATTGTTACACAGACAAAACAATAGAAACAGACAGGGGTGTTTTCGTTTGCTTTCAACTGCCACACAGCCCTTGGTGTGGTTTGACAAACCTCAAATATTCAGTTTAACAGGATATGAAACAGTAGATCTGAAATGACTTGAAAGAATGACAAAACAGACAGTTTACTCTGTTTTTTCTCTCTTTTCAAGGCCAACTTTGCATTTAATTTACTGACATTATTTACCAACAGATGATCTTTACAATATTAAGTAATAGTTTTTTTTTTTTTTGAAAAACAACCTGCCCAATTTTAAACACAGCTGTCTCTGCTGTCAGAGTCAGTCCTTGTTCTTTCATGGGAAGAGTTTCCCATGAAAGAACAAGGATGAAACCACAACAAATGTGCACAGTGCCTGGGGAGGCATGTGTGTGTGTGTGTGATGAGGCAATGCACACAATGGCATGTAGGACTTGTCTAACACTCCGGGCAAAAGATGCCATTTCATAGCCAGCTTTACAAAAATGAATTAGAAGATGGTGGAAGAAGATGAGGACAGTCTGTCCTTGCCAAATAAATTGTCCATTAGGATAAAACCAAGTAACCTGATTTTCTTCTCTGTTACATAGCAGTACATACATACACAGACACTCTCACGCACACGCTTGTCCCAGCCTCCATTCACCACACACTGTTT
The DNA here is from genome assembly GCA_900302755.1 of Chromis chromis. Classification (NCBI taxonomy): domain Eukaryota; kingdom Metazoa; phylum Chordata; class Actinopteri; family Pomacentridae; genus Chromis; species Chromis chromis. The sequence goes on along the minus strand of OMNN01028179.1, from coordinate 1,996 downwards.
CCCAGCAGAAGAAAAAGAAGAAAACTACAACACTCATGATCCTTTGATTGGAGTGGCAGGTTGGAATTAGCAGCCTAGGTATGCACAATGAATACCTTGCATGTGGAGAAGTGGGGGAGCAGTGAAAAGGAGAGGGGAGGAGCGCTATGGGAGAGGGCTAGTGGGGTGTGTTTGGGTGTTACAAGCAATGTAGAAGGTGGGGTGGGGACCAGGACTGCTGGTGGTAGGGGGGCTTCTGTGGGGCTAGGCCTGGGTCTCAGGGCTTAGTGCCCTCCTACAGGTTTGACAGACAGGAGGGAGGGCCTGCCTTTTACACACAGAGAGGTAGTTAGTGACAAATGCTGCTGCCCAGATGAGAATACTATAGGTGGTAGTGCAGATGCAGAGAGAAATAATAAACACTTTCTTTACCAGTGCATTTCACACTGCATACATGCACACACATGCACAGCTGCACCTAATTTTAACATGAATCAACCTGATTACACTTACAGTTTTAACATAAATTGACCTAAACCATTTATATTGCAAAGAGAGGACAAATCCCCAAACCTACTTTACTGAAAATGATACAAAGCTCACAAAAGCAACAAAGGCTTGAATGCAAGAGGATAAGATCCCCAAATATTTGATACCTACTTTTACTTGACACCTAATTTGAAAAATGATTGTCATTAGCTTAAAACAATGACAATTTCAACACTAATATGCAAAAAGTTGCTTAAGCACAGACAGAAGAAAAAATAAACCGTTTATTCAGGTAAATGCTTGTTTATGAGACAAACATTTCAATACAAAGATATTTTTAGGTACTGGGAATCCAAATGTAGGCAATATTTTATTGGCCTATCCAGATAGTGATCTTGTCCATGTAATATCTCCTGTATATAGACCTGGAACTTGAAAGGATTGCTAATTTTATTTTTAAGGGCATAACAGGTAAACCTACAACACTGATAAAAAGTCATTTGCAGCCTGCAAACCAGACAACCCTTCTGTAGATGTGTGGGGTACAAAATCTACAGAGAGAAAATTATAGAGACTGTATGTACTGAAACCAGAAGCCACATTTATGCTGACCCAAGGTTAACTCACCACCTGTAAACCACAGTGAAGGGAAAGGAGCTATTAGCTCCAGCTGCAGAGCATGGGGTAGGAACCCTGTCAGAATTGTAGTTTCATTTGACTACTCAAACAAGACAACTGCTGTTGCTGTCACACTGTATCTTTTCTGACAGTTGTCCTGTTGACTCTGTGTGTTGAAAATTGACACTAAATGGTGTCTAAATATGATGACAAGGGGTCCAAAAAAAGCAACTGACTGCTGGGGGACCTTTCATGAAGCATCACCTCTTCTCTTCTCTCTTTTACTCCGCAAGTACTAACCTCCAAACTCCTCAGATCCCAATCCAAACATCTACGGCAGGGGTCTTCAACGTTTTTCAGGCCACGGACCCCCAAACTAATGGAGAGTTGGAGTGGGGACCCCCTACTTATATATATTATATAAAATAGTTTTATATGCATTAAACTGGTGCTATATATGCAGGGGCATTTTTGAAATGAATGTGAGCTGTTAAAGTTGGTGTAAAGTGTAGTACGTGTATAATGTACGATGTTTTGAGCTTAACATCATACATGACAGTTGTTAACCACACTGTCAAATTTGAATGATTGATATACAGTAAATACGTCTGTTAGAAAGCCCTCATATTTTGAGTACAACGTTGTTTGGTTTATTCAGTATATGTATTTCCATTTTACAGAGTAAATTGAATGTTACTGTTTTTTCCTTAATGTCCCTGAACGCACCTCGTGTGCCGTTTTTTTCTCCTAGCACTGCACAGGCTCTGCAGTTTTCTCCGTGTTTAGACGTGATTTAATTTGCTTAGAAAGCCGAGCTAACCTGCAATTTCCTTTCATTGCTGTGTGTAAATGACCAAAGACCCACAGCTATCTGCCACAGCTATCTACCTATTCTATATCTCTATTTAAA
>OMNN01028178.1:35578-46092 GCA_900302755.1 Chromis chromis | reverse complement strand
TTGATGAGACTTAGACACCCAAATAAACATTGTCCCAGAACAAGCACACTCCCTCATGCAAATGGAAATCCCAAATGTCACTGGCCTACCCCCACAGGAAAATGCACCCCACCACATGGCAACAACATCAACCAATCAGGAACATGTTGAGGAACATGACAATGGTCCAAGATGTTGATTTGACCTCCAAACTTCCTAGAGCCCATTCTGATCAAGCATCAACAGGATGCAGTGGAACAAGTTGGATTGACAGAGGCCCCACTGCACAAGCCAGAGTACCCAAAGGATCCACTGCCCTGGTCCTGGTGCCAGACCCCATAGGACACCCTGAGAGGTCCTCTGGTCCATGCCCAATGGTTCAGAGCATTTTGGACCACATAAGGGGGACCAACACAATATTAGGCAGGTGATCGTAATGTTATGTCTGATCGGTGTATGTCAATAGAAATGTGTAAGGGCTTTGAAATTTGCAATAACCTCAAAACAGGCTTCAAAACTGTATAATAATCAAATCAAATCAAATTAGCATAAGCAACCAATTTAAAGTGAATAAGAAAGTTGAAAGAACACAGTTTTTTTTGCACAAGTTTCTTGGAATTTTCAGGGGTAGAATAATCAGCCTAAAAAGATATAATAATAAAAAAGACTGCATAACAACTTTCTATCTGCTTTACAGCTTCCCATCTATTCCTTTAACTCATTTTTTCTTAAGTTCATTGACCTAATAGACTTTTTTAGTTCGGAACAGGACTTTACCTGTCCAACAGAGACGAGTGCACCTCTGGTAGAAGCCATTGTAGCACCGGAGAACAGTTTCCTTATCCCCTCTGTAATTTCCAAATGGAGAAACATTGTGAAGAAAAACATGAGGAACATGAAAAAGCTTTGTGCGGTAGTCTTGAATTAAAGGCTGCAGGAAAAACGTTCAGGTTTCTAAATGGCAAATGAAAAGAAGACATCGTCATGATTGAAACAGTCATTTTTCACATTCCTATGCAACAGAAGCTATTGAAGGAACCGACTTTAGACTCAATGACAAGTAATTCAAAAGGCTTTTATGTATCTTACCCTCTTTCCAAACACGTAACAGCCCATCGAGCACATGAGCATAGCTGGAAGAAGAAGAGGGGAAAAAACCACAATGTGGTAATTTGTATGAAAGGAACTGTAATTATCTGTAATTATGATATATGATGTATTCCCATTTGTACTTACTTTCTTCTGAGCTTGACTGGCAACTTCACATCATTCTGCATTCTGCATAGATGAGAAAGATTTCAAAGCTTGTTCACTGACTCAATCCTTCTCGGCATGATAGATATGAAGTTTCTGGAGAGATGTTCTGGCATCCTTCAGAGACAGTGTTTTGATGTATCCACAGCTGTTCGTGGTGCCATAATACGTAAATCTCTGCACCCATGCAGCCTAAAGACTCCTAACTCTGTGTTTTACTATCAGGACCATGCATTCACTGTGGTAGTCCTGTCTGGGTTCTCACTAAATGTACAGGACCCCATTTGAACCAAACAAGTTAATTTTGGTCTCAAGAATGTGCTTCCAATAATCACAAGCCTTCTTTTCATGTTAATTAGCAAAGTTTAATCTTGCAGTTTGCAGCAAGGGTTATGCTGTGTAATGTCCTTCACACTGTCTGGGTAGTCACAGATCCTCCAATTTCCAATGATTATCACTGTGACTTGTCTGAAGCACCTGCACATAGGTAGGTAGATTGTAACAGTGTCAAACTGTCTTTGGCATTATTTTAGGAGGACAACCATTGCAGCTGTGATTGTTGGTACTATGGCTCGTTCTATACATCTACTATACTGTGTTCTGAATGATTTTTAGTTGTTTTAGTTGTTGATTTTTCTGTTCTTCCAGTGATTCCTCTTCACGCAGAGCTAATATACAGACATACAAACAGACATAATCTATAGGTCCAAATCTAAGAACATTCTGGTTGTTACAGGTCACTTTATAACTATGTTCATGGAGCTATTTGGTATGCTCAGTTTAGTTTCATTGATCGCGAGTTTGTCAGCGATCACAGGTGTAAGAGAAAATACTTTACTTATCAACTTAGAAATAATGCAGTTACTGAGAGGTGATACAATCTGACATCATTTGACATGTAAGTGATTTTGCACTCCCTTCTATTGTATACTATAGAATACAAATGAGACCACAAGCTGTGACGTCTACAAACTAAAACATACTGTATCCTAAAACCCGCTAAAGTCTCTTTTATAATAATAGTCAGTGTATCCACTGAGCTCACCGGACATTCACCAGGTCAGCTGGCGTCCCAATGAAACCACCTGTGAACCCTGTTGGAGAAACACATTACTTAACAAAATAACATTGTAAGGGTTAAAATGCAAAATACTAATGGCTGAAAAATGAATAACTTAATATTATGTCGACTATAAAACATATACATTATTAGTATTAGTAGATTGCACATCTTTTCTTCAATGTTTATGTGTTAAAAAAAACATGAAAAATAATAATTTGATGTTTTGATGTTATATTATATATTTATACTTAACATAACATGGGAATCTATATTATTAATGCATGCACTATTTTATCATTTGATTAAGAATATTATGTTCAACAACTACGTGGGGACTATACATACTTTGGGGGCCCCTAACTACTGATTAGAAGGTCAGGGGATCAAATCCCACTGGGGCCACTGTTGGGCCCTTGACCCCTGACTGCTCCACGGGCGCTGCACCACAGCAGCCCACTGCTCCTAGTATGTATAGTAGAATGGGTTAAATGCAGAGGTTGAACTTCCCCAAGTTTGCCTTTTTAAAATAAAGGTTAAATTATTATTATTTATTACATGGTGACACTCATGTGACATAATAATTTTTTGTTAAGTGTACTTAAAACTTTTATGTTTAGTGTGCAAGTTGTTAGGTAAATAATTAAACGTATTCATTTGACATTGACATTACCATATAAAAATGTTGTTTTCACATTAAATAAATAGGTTTGTAAAAACAGTTAATATTTAGCAACCTGATTATTTTAAGTCATATATTAACTGACAGAATTTCTATGCTGTATAAACACATTATTTGGCTGTATGTTTAAAAAAGTTCTGTAGAACCGACACTAATTTTCTTCAAGATGAGGGTCATGTGACACATTTAATTTGTGTGTGTAGTCAAAACTTTCCTATTTCTGTACTGGACTAAACTAAAGCTTTCGAGTTGTTTTCAATAAACTTTAAGTAGAGTGAGAGTTGGGGTGTAACACCACATACCTCCAAAGGCCCCCAGCAGAACCTTCTGGTAAAACGGCATGAGGCCTTTATTTTTTCTGTTCACCTTGTCTCTGACAGTCTCATAAATGCCAAACCGTGACAGAGAATAAGTCATCTGGGGGGAAGTAAAATAACTACATTAGGAAGATGCAGCAGTGATTAACTGTTTAAATGTGGGTGTAGTTTTTCCAACCTGCCGGCAGAGAGAAGCACTGAGGCCACTGTAGAGAGCCAGATAGCCCTCTCTCCTCACTACGTTGACGGTCATCCCAATCATCCTCACCCTCACCTCCTGCTGCGTTTGTAAGTGCACCTAGAAATGACCACAGGGATGCAGCCAAGAGAGTCAAACACGTTTATAGTGAGAGCAGCTGCTGGCAGAAGACAGAAAAGTGTGTTCCTTCTTAAAAAGTGTGTATCAAGCAAACAAAATGGGTTCAATGATGAGTGTTAAATGATCTTACAACTTAAGGTGCAATACAGACTGAGAGATAATACCTGTTCTTAATATCTCCATGAGCATTCAGTCAGCGAGCTGAATTAAAGAAAGTCAATTCAATAAGTGGATAATAGTTGCAGGAAATACAAACCTGAACGATAAACCTATAAAGGTTAGGTTTCTATCATTTCATGCTCTTTAAAGCATCCAAACAGACCTAATGACTGTCATAATCAATGCCATTTAAGCACATTATTGCCTTTTAACTTGTGAGCTTGGAAATTGCCAAAACAAGCTATTCAAAATGTTATTATCATCGGGGAAAGAAGAAGAAGAGGAAGTTAAGATAATAAACCTTCAACGAACATCATTTTATTAACATTTTCACACTACAGTCAAGAGGCACATGTGAAGAACACCCCTGATGCATCAATAAGGCCTACCTGGATCAGTCTCTTTCATTTCTTAATGGATAAACATGTTAGAGTAGTAATTAATTCAAAATCAATGAGCTTTATTTTTTACCTTAATTAAATCCAGTGGGTGTGTTAAACAGGCAGCTGCGCTGGAAGAGAGCCCACCAAAGTACCAACGAGAAATGCGCTTTTCCGTCATGTTGCTGGTGAGACAAGCTCCACAAGAAGCAGGCAAAGTGTCGGCTTCTCAAAGGCTGCTGGGCCAACTTTGTCCAAGGTTGCTCTTTTCATCTTTTTCTCTCAGTGCTGCAGGAGACGGGTGGCTGCAGTCGATACTAAATGCACAGTCAGTGCAAGTGGTCTTCATGTAAATCAGCATTTGTTCTTTCTTTTTAGGAGCTGGACATTCTGATAGACCATATGGCTGGGCTTGTCCAGTCTAGTAAGTACAGTGCCTTCGCAGTTTCTGTGCCAAGAAAAGGGGTGCAGCTGGTTTGTGGGAGGAAGTGTACGTGACTAATATAAAAATAGTAAGTCAGCTTGACTGCTGCTATAGTTTTGTGAATGTGGAATGTGGGCATCCCAGGACAACACAAACCAGAGGTCATAAAGTTCAAGCAAATATGTGTCAGGAATAGATAGCAGTCTTTCTGTTCTGTCAGAGTCGAGGGTCACATGCTCAACATTCTTAACACTGACGTAAGACTGCTCAGCGACACCTTGTGCTATAATGTTAACTGATTATTTTTCAGATTTTTCTTGAAGTTTCAGAAGCACAAGCGGCTGTTTTTCGGCTCTTAAGCATGACATGATTTTAAATGAGAAGGGCAGCAGTGGTATGAATGGGAAGCTTGGCACGGCAGTGTGTGAGCTGACTCAGAGGGGGACTGAGAGGGAGGGGACGCATGACAGATGATAGAAACAGTAACTGGATACCCGCTCGGAGCCAGAGCAAAGTCAAGACATGAGCAATCACTCAGCATATGCAGGATCGGACATGTGTAATGTTCGGAATTAGGTTTCTGAGCTGTGCTAGATATTGAATACAGTAAGTTAACAGTTTATTAAGGTTCATTTGGTTAAAACTAATGCAGTTTAGCACAACAGCCCTGGAATACATGCTCCCTAAGTGAAGGAGTTTTTGCTGGGCCTGTTTTGGTTAGGGATGATCAGGATTTTATTACTGTAGTGGCTATTTGTCCTAAAAATCAAAAATCAAACCAGCCACTGTGGCACCCAGGGAACCTAATTTACGCAGGGGGGAAATAAGTCCATTGTCCAGGCAGAATACATTTCGATGAGGGTTTATTCCACTGGCAATTCAAACAAACAGAGTACAAAAAACCTCCTTCCTTCTCTAGCCCTGGTAAAAAACCATGAACCCCTCTGGGTGCCCGTCTCACCTACACCTACATGCCCATATATAGATTCACCCAGTGTGCCAGCTACCCAGAAGTGTCAAAATAAAAGCATTAACAAATACTCAAACCAACTACTATGAACTAAAGATACATTCCTCAAAGAAAACAACAAAAAAATAAATAACTATATATTTAATCATAAAATATTACAAAAATAACAAATAGCTCCAACAGTTTGAATCAAATAAGAAACAGATATGAGATGTACGGACATGTAGCGGGTAGGAGTTAACAGGTTAAACTTAATGTTCTGGATTTCTTTTTTTTATTTCGTGTGATTTCTTTTCTTTTGCCTTAATGGTATTATGGCATATCAGTAAATCAAATTAAAAAGGTCTGCATCAGAGTTTTACTCGAGGCCAGAGGTCCAGATTAGCGTTCAGTTTGGATGCCAAGGTCATGACAACCCCTGGCTTTCTGATTAATCAAAAGTGAAACTAATGATTAACTGCAGCCCAGCGTAAGTTCAGGCTATTGATTAAAGGTGATGATGTGGTTTTATTATTCCATGTGTAGATAAACGGAGTCGCACTGGAGGACCTGACACACAAAGATACGGTGGAGCTTTTCAGGACGGCGGGGGAGGACGTGGAGCTCAAGGTTATGAAAAAGGTAATTCGTATCTTAATTTTAATACAGTTCAACCGTCTGCAGCTCCCCAGAGCGATGGAGCAGCACCAGAATGTGCAGCATACAAAGCAAGTCTGGTTACGACACGCTGTCAAAGTATAAATCAAAGTACACTCACCAAGAAAGTATAAACACATAAACTGCTGTGAGGCAAAGCAGAAAAGTGAAAGTGGTGATACAAAACAGAACTGAAACATAAATAATTTATCAGAGTTGGTAAACCGCTCGACCCCTGAAGCACCTCGCCTCTGATCAGTGTGTTTAGTTCATGTTTGCTAAACAGTAGGCCCTCTATGTAAAGTGGCTTTTGCTGTGTGAAATGGAACCTCTGGCCTTTTTCTCACAGGGATAATGTTTTATTATTATGATGATGGCAGAGCTGCTTTTCATGTAACTTCAAGGATTAGAAGTAAAGTCAGACTGACATCTCTACATAATTTGCTCGTGAAATGAATTCCGCTGAACACCTAATACTTATTCACTGCAGGTACCTTTAAAACTCTTAAACTTCGCCCTACAAGCTATTCACATGGACGTTTTTCTTCCTTTCAATTAATAAACATACATCTTTAATGGTCCGACAGGCTTCTGAAGTGGAGTTTGTCTCGACTCACGTAGCTTCTTTTGATTTGGTGGCATGAATTAAACATTTCTGACTGCAGGTTTAGAAAATCCCCTCTCACTTCACTCTTAAAGCCACACCAGATACTTGGCTTTCATTGTTAAAGTGGGGAATATGAGACAACTTCCGTATTTGTGCCCCTTTGGCCAGTAAAAGGGCACCATAAAGTCTTCTGTGACGCTGATTGACCAGTGTACATGTGTTAAATGAAGCTGGAATTAAGTAGAACAGCTTTGTGGCCCGAATCACGTGTCTGTGCCTCAATTAGTAATTTATAATGCTGCATTTATTAAGACAGTTGTGACACCAGATGTAAACAAAAGATCAGGTGTACCAGAGAAGCATTGTGAGGGTTTAGCAAGTAAAGGGGCACCATGATGAAGTCTTCTGTGGCACTTAATGACCTCCAGCCAGCGCACTTGTGTCAAATCAAGCTGGAATTAACCATGTTAGCATTTCTGTAGCCTCGGGGGAATGTGTAACATTTGTGGACTAAAACACAACTCTGGAGTTTTCAAACTAGAATAGAGTCACCAGAATTTCCAAAAGTCTTCGTTTTAGCATTTTAGCGACCACAGTAGGCTGGCAGAGAGCATTGTGAGGGTTTAACAAGTAAAGGGGCACCATGACGAAGGCCTCTGTGGCACTTAATGACCTCCAGCCAGCGCGCTTGTGTTAAATCAAGCTTGAATGAACTATATTCGCATTTCTATATTGCAGTGGCATACGTAACAGCTGCTTTCTCCAGACTAGAACACAACAGAGAGCATTGTGGGGGTTCAGCAAGTAAAAGGGCACCATGACAAAGTCTTCTGTGTCACTTAATGACCTACAGCCGGCGCACTTGTGTCAAATCAAGCCGGAATTAACCATGTTAGCATTTCTATAGCCTTGGGGGAATGAGTAACAGCCACTATTTGTGGACTAAAACGCAACTCTGGAGTTTTCAAACTAAAATAGAGTCACCAGAATTTCCAAAAGTCTTCGTTTTAGTACTGTAGCGACCAAAGTAGGCTGGCAGAGAGCATTGTGGGCATTTAGCCAATAAAGGGGCACCATGACGAAGGCTTCTGTGGCACTTAGTGACCTCTAGCCAACGGCCTTGCGTTAAATCAAGCTTGAAATAACTATATTCGCATTTCTATATTGCAGTGACATACGTAACAGCCACTTTTCCATACTAGAACGCAACTCGGGACTTTTTAAACTAAGAGAGAGTCACCAGTGTTTCCAAAAGTCTTCGTTTTAGCATTGTAGCGACCACAGTAGGCTAGCAGAGAGCATTGTGGGGGTTTAGCCAATAAAAGGGCACCATGACGAAGGCTTTTGTGGCACTTAATGACCTCTAGCCAGTGGCCTTGTGTTAAATCAAGCTTGAATGAGCTATATTCGCATTTCTATATTGCAGTGGCATACGTAACAGCCACTTTCTCCAGACTAGAACGCAACAGAGAGCATTGTGGGGGTTCAGCAAGTAAAAGTGGCACCATGACAAAGTCTTCTGTGACAATTAATGAGCTCTGGTGTGATAAATCCAGCTGGAATTAACTAGATTAGCATTTTTCCAGTCTAAAACGCAACCACAGAGTTTCCAAACTAAAACATAGTCACCAGCATTTCTAATGTTGTTGTTTCTTAATGTTTGTTTTTGCTTTCTGTCTTGCAGTCGCCACGTCACATGAACGGACCCACCGGCTCACAACCGGATCACCAGTCTTCTGTGTCTTATCTGGAAATCCTGGCATTGTTAGCGGGAGCTGCCGCGGTCATTACATTCATTTACATGCGGCGCAATTAGGAAGCACTTTTAACGATAGCCGACGACGTCTGTATTTTATTTTTAAGATCAAAAAAACGCCAAAGAAGTGAAAGAGGGAACAAAGTCTAACAGAGTAGACCTTATGTTTTTTGATTAGCTGCGTCGGTGATGAGTTTCTCCGTGTGTGTTATGTGATTAATGGTAGCTTCTTGACACCCCTCCTATGCAAAAGCATGCTCTATTACCGCAGTGTGTTGGTAAGGAGAAGGATGTGCACATTCCTGCTGCTGGTCTGAGCTCCCCAGGCAGAAACAAACAGCTGCCAGTACACAGAAATCGCATGTACAAGTCTGACACAAGCTTCAGGGTCCATTTACAAGCTGAAAGACTGTGTTGTGTTCGGTCACCCGTAGGCCTCGCTGTACCTCCGACGTCTGAATGGCAGGTCTGTCTTGAGGGGCGACGTGAGAGGAACCCACTGTACTATCGAAAAATTCATGCGACTGGAGTTGATTTTCATTTTGCACTTGCACAGAGTCATCGGGAAGGAGCGGCGTCCAGATGTTGCTGCTCAGACTGAGCTGTGGGATCCAAAGAAATGCCTGCGGTTAATTGCGATGGACTATTCGAGTGCCTTTTTTCAGCCTATTAAAAGCAATGGAGGGGGGGGTCTTTTAGCTCCTTATGGTGATCAAAATGAAAATCAACCCGCTACGTTTACAAATCTCTATTTTGTTTTTCCCGTTTGCTAAACCTGTAAAAACACCAAAACCAACCATGGAATTACTCTTAATACTCTTTGTCACAGTATTTGAAGAGGTAAATCTCTAAAAACACATCCTAATAATATGGTTTAATGTTCAGAAATGGCTCCGTCATTTCCCAAAACACCTTGTCACTGTAGTTCTTAAGCAAAAAGCAAAACGGGGGGGAAACGGTGCATTTGTTAGGGACTATTTTCAACTGCGGATTAATACGGTGTTATTTCCAGCAGCAAGATGGTGTGTGGGGTCTTTGGAGCTCTGTGGCACAATATTCATCAGTAAAATCACTTCTTTGTTGGTTTTGGATTCTTTACAGGGTTTATTAAAAGTAAAAAAAAAAATCTAGATTTTCACCAGACGTGTCCACGAAAGCAAAACATTCAAAGTACCAACAAGTAGTTTGACTGGAGCGAAGCGTCGTCTGGTGACTCAGGGGGAACCCGTCGATCATTTCAAACACATCATTCCTTTCGTTAGCTCATCAGCCGAAGACTAAAACGTCGTGATTTTTTAGCGTCGAGGCCAGTGCTTGTCGTCACACCAGATTCGTCTGTGGATATGCGAAAGAGGTTGTTGATTTGTGTGAAGGACCAAAAAGCAGCTAAGAAATGAAATGTTTTTTCTTTTGTTTTTGTTTTTTTTTAATGGCCAAAGAGCAGGCGAAGAAGTGAATTGTATATGCTGGGTGTTTTTGTCCACATCTGTCAGTGTGCAACCATCACGCAAAATGACTCTGACTGCATGTGGTTCGTTGTCTGTAAATACATTTCTTGTCGCTCTGCTGAGTGGGATTGTGAATATAATGCGATAAGCCAGAATAAAGTAGATCAGAGGCACTAATAAATTATGCAAATACTGTGTGTTTGAGATCCAGGCACCTATTAAAATTCATGTTGAATTCACCTGGTTTGGATTCGTGCTTGTGTGAATGCAACTTTTTCAGATTAACCCTTTTAAGACCTGAGCCTCAAAATGTCCAACTGGTCTTTTTTTTTTCTTATTTTGATTACAAAAAGGTAAGAAAATGTCCTGAGTGCTGGTGCCCATTTTTTCAGAAGAAACTTTCAATATCTGGCAGTTATTTACGATTTACTGCCTATTATAAGAGTTACGGTAATTTTACGGTAATTTCATCCAGCGGATTCCTGGGGGTCACGGATGAAATTAGTAATGATACCATATAGAC
>OMNN01028178.1:0-34742 GCA_900302755.1 Chromis chromis | reverse complement strand
TTAAACATTTGGAGTGATGACCAGACAAAACAAGCAACTTCACTTGGGGGTTTTCTGTTACTTTATAGCAGGGGTTCTCAAACTTATTGCTCCAAGATCAACATATTAAACAGTTTAAAAATTTGAATAAAAAAAGACTGCTTGAAAATGTAATGTTGGAGAACAGTAAAGATGTTTTTGGGGTTTCTTAAAAGGTATATAAGGATAAGGTTTGTGTATTGGCTATTTGTCTAAAATCAAAAATCAAAAATCAAACCAGCCACTGTGGCACCCAGGGAACCTAGTTTACGCAGGGGGGAAATGAGTCCATTGTCCAGGCAAAAAATACATTTCGATTCAAACAGAGTACAAAAACCTCCTTCTTTTGTCTCTAGCCCTGGTAAAAAACTATGAACCCCTCTGGGTGCCCGTCCCACCTACACCTACATGCCCGTATATAGATTCACCCAGTGTGCCAGCTACCCAGAAGTGTCAAAATAAAAGCATTAACAACTACTCAAACCAACTACTATGAACTAAAGATATATTCCTCAAAGAAAACAACAAAAAAATAAATAACTATATATTTAATCATAAAATATTACAAAAATAACAAATAGCTCCAACAATTACATTAAGAGATGTTTCTGCAACTTGGCGCACCCTCATTTAAAAAATGTCAGGACAAAGCAATACAATATAACATCACCACAAAGTGCAGGCTCCACAGTGGTTATGATCAACTGCAGGTTCAACTTTCATTACAGTGGCATTTATTGCAGGACTGTTGCATTAGTCTTGGTTAGATGCACCCAAGTAACTGGAAACTGAGGATAGAAAAACACATCTTTTATTCATAGACGATTCCACGTGATTCTGGTGCACATGAATCCACTCAAAGGTCCATTAAAATCAGTGTGCAAGAAATTAGAATCAATAAACCTACGACTTCCTCCAGTGATGCAGGCAATGCCACAAACCAGCCTAACACCGTCATCTCCAACACAGCAGGCCGTCGTTTCCAGTGTATCATTCTCCAGCACCATTTTCTCACCAGGACTGAATTCCACCAGGGGAAATTGGATGATAAGCTATTTGTGATACATGCCCATCACAGAATGCTGTGATCAGTTGCATTCCATGGTGTCTCAGCTCTGTCTTCACCTGGCATTTGTGCCTTTTAAAGTGACACAGCTGCAAAAGTGCACCAAGAAATGACCCCACGGAGGCAGGAAATAGAGCAGCTGCTACCAGCACCCATGTAAAGTGACAGAAGTCAACAACAAAAAAGTCTGTTCCCTTTTTAAAAAACGGTGCCAGTGTGCATTGAGCAAACAAAATTGATTCAGATATGAGTGTAAAATTATAGCTCCAAATTCAGATGCTTTACAGTTTACAGTTTACAGTTCTAAATATCACCACCAATGTGCTGAATTAAAGAAAGCAGTTTCAATACCTGGATAATATGTGCAGAAAATACAAAACAAAAGCAAAAAATGCTCTTTAAAGCATCCAAACAGACCCACTGATATTATAATCAAGGTCATTTAAGCACATTATTACCTATAGCGACTAGTAAACTTGGAAATGAGGTAAATTGAATCACTGCCAAAGCGAGCTATTCCAAATGTTACTGTCATCAGGACCAGAAGATGATAAACATCTGAAAGCCCAGGTGTTGATAGTAAGATTGAATATGTCTGTGCTCCAATCAGCTGTTTCACTTTGTGTCTGCTGCCTCCTCTGATGATTAATGTCCACACTCCCCCTGGTGTCCACGTTTATTAAACACCTCCCTTGTCAGTTTAAAGACACTTAAATACAGTTCAAGAAGCAAAACTGAGATTAAAAAGGACAAAATTTTAATAAAATCTTTACATTTCAACAATTTTCCCACCTCTCTTTGATCGTTCAGTGCCATTTTGACATTTTTGGTGAGTTGGATTTTTCATTTATCATTTGTATCCGAGTATATACTGTGTTTATGTTGACTTTTTAATTTAAGTTTTTATTTTCAAGTACTCCACTATTTCAATATCCCCATTTGTTTCCCTGTTTTTAATATATGTAACATTTATAATCAATATTGTCCCAGAGAGCAGAGTAAATGCATACACTCTTTACATTCTTCTATTTTTGCCACGTCTGGGTCGATCTGGATGTTATCATAGTTTCTCCAGGTTTCAGATAAAAGTGTCTCCAGACTGAAGGAAGCTGACTGAAATGAGAGTTTCCTCCTTACTGCGATGCCTCTACTGTCCTCTTTCTCTTCATTTATGGAAAACCTGCAGTGGAGCCAGAAGGGAGCTGAGGACTCTGTCCTGGTTTTAAGGATGTTCTACCTTTTTACAGGCACACAACCTCGAACAAACAGTGTGCATTTTGTTGCTTAGGTTGAATTCTCATGATCAGGTTGGTGTTTACCGACATCACAAATGACGAGACATAAATTAGATGGTAGCCTATAGTTACCATTAGGACTCTCCATATCCATGAGTGTCTCACTGGATGCTGCCTTGCTGCTTGATGTCATTTCTGACTAGTGCCATGGGTACCAAATTAAGCTGATTGCATCAGTTGTCAGTTAATATATGTGTAATCCATCAACAGGATCTACAGCTGGATGAACGGATGTGTGTTTTAAATCCATGTAAAATGATGATCTGAAAGCCAGATGTAACCCTTGTGGTGTTCATGTGGGCCTAATAGATATTTAATCCCATTAGTCTGCTTAAATAAATAAATGAAACACTCTACTGATGAAGTAGTGTCACAGCAAGGAATGAAAGTTTGAAGTTTTGTCCTTGTCATGACATACGTGACCAAACACTAAGAGTTCATCTCACCATTTTAACCACATTTTGTTCTTTTTGTCTCTAAACAACCATGAATACAGGCTACATGCACCACCTGGTGGCCACCTACGATCAGTGACAGCTCAACAGGTGCACTCACTGGGTTCATCACAAATGACATGAGATGGAGCCAGAAAAGGTCACTCAGGTGTGCTTCATACCCTTTAGTCACTGATTTTAGATTTCTGCCAGGTGATACATGCATACGTCAAGATGTAACAGACTTTAGAAGATCAGCTGGTCAAAACACTGCTGCAAAAATAAAAGCAGTGAAGTGTAATGTGTAGCTATCCTGACTTCAAAATCCTAACTAAAGTAGCTGCATGTAAATGGGAGGATGGAGATGAGGAAGGTCCACTGCAAATGAGTTTACTTGTCACTTCCTCTCTTTCAGGACAGCAACTCATGTCTGTTTGTGTCAACTTAAAAATCAACTACACAGAATCAACATGTGGTATATCCTGCAGAGAGGCATAATGACCTCTAGTGGCCAGCAGGAAAATATGTTCAATACGTTGTGATGGCCTGCCCCTCTGGCTGCTCGCTGGTTGTGGCCCTGGGTGGAGGTTGGGACAGGTCACCAGGCCAAATCGCCTCACCTGTGGGTGTTTGGGGAACAGGGGATTTAAGAGCAAGCTAATCATGTGTTCAGTCTCTCTTGCTGCTTCCAGATTGAGACCTGGATTCAGGTTTCCACTGGCCATGGGAACCTAAGTATTATTACCTCCTGCATTCAACACTTCACACAACACACTCCACTTACACTGCATACATGACTAACCCTCAACATTACATTTCATACATACTTTTGGTTTATTTTGATCTAAGTTTACCTTCTATCAGTTAATTATGACCTCCTTTCTACTTAAATGATTTACGGTAATCGTTATTTACTTTCAAGTTAAAATGATTTACTCCATTTTTGCCACTAACTGGCCCGGTCTGTGACAATGTGGATATATAGATAGAGGTTGTAGTTTAGTCTTTATAGAGTGAGGAAGAGGGACATTAAAACAGGCCTAAAGCACTAATTAAATATTAATAATTGATTCAAGTTTAGTCTTAAAGGCATTTTTAAAATAAAGCATGTTGGTCTATCAAATAAGAGTTTAAAAAAGTGTGTGTATTCTAAATACACCTACTGTAATATGAACTTTGTCTGTGCCGTTTATTGTTACAGTGTAAATTTAGCTTGAGAAATACATCAGAAAGAATGCATCACATGATGATAATCCTCTGCAGAATACACACAGTGTTTACACTCTACTTCAAAATATTTGAAATGTTTTGGTCGTTTATTTTGTTTCTCTCACCTCGTGCAGGTTAAACAACCGACTTAAGGAAGAAACAGTTTCAAAAACAGACTGAGAGGTTTGATCTCAGGACACATCGAAGGGTTTCTTTGCCTCCCCTCATGTAATCATGACGACGATGACTGAAAAGTTTTGTTGTTTTTTTAATCCCAGTGCAGTGTTACAGCAGCAAAACTCAACAAAACAAGAAATGTTTGGTCACTCAGAGGTAAATATATGCAAAAAAAACTGCAAGTTTCCCAGCTGATTAAGTGCAAATGATAGCCAAAAGTACCAGTATCTGAATACATGGGGACCTCTAGTGGTGGTAGGACAAAACCTCACATCACAGGACTTCATACACCAGGAGGCAAGTTAAACTACCAGCTGTAATCATAAACTCTTTTTAAAAAGCCATCAGAGGGAATATTTTTGCTCTGCCAATTAAAATATTAAAAGAGACAGCCACTCAAGTACTGTAATTAAGTCCAGTTTTAAGTTACCTGTACCTCACTGGAGTATTTCTATTTTTATTCTTGATTTTATTCTAATTTAAAGGAAAGTATTGTACTAACAGCTGTTCAGTTGTTCTGTTAGGTCAAGAATTCACATACAAGAACATAGCCTACAGTGAGATTAACATTGAAGATATTAATACAAAAATAAATAATAAACCCACCATCTTTCATGCTTGTGACTCGTCTTGGGGCTCTTTCAGATGATATTTTCCTCTAAACTTGATTGAATAACATATATGAGGCCCAGTGAGGGGAATTTATCCAATATTCCACACAGATCACATAAAATTCTTTTTGTTTTCTATCACTTCAATCATCCCACAAACCTTAAGATTTACCTCGTGACCCTTAGGATGGGGCCTGACCCTTAGGTTAGGAACAATATCTAGCAGTAAACTCACTGTAAAGCAATTAAAACAAGCTGTGTCCTGAGCAACTGTAGTAAAATACTGCTTACACATTGCAGTATTAGTAACTATTTTATTTCCAATAGAATTCTATATGAGAGCAGGGAATGCTTTTCAGCAAAATGTGTACTCGATACTACTGATAATACTGCTTTACTTTTGTTTAAGAAGGAGATTGCAGAACTTTTACTGAATTGTTTTTTACATATTTGTATCTGAATACTTCTTCCACCACTTTATATTTTGCTGATAATACTTAGAGTAAGTACTTTTACAGAAGTAAAGGCAAGTTTTTACTTGTGCAGTATTACGAGATTACTGTATTGGTACTTTTACTTAAACTTGAGTACTATTTTCATTCTTTTTTAGTAAAACAAAAAAACAAACAAAGACGTTTTATTTAACTAAGGAGAAATAGCCTGTCTGAAATGGCCATATTTAGTGTTGTACAAAGACAAAAAAATATATATGAGTGAAAAATATAAAAAAAACAAATTCAAAAGTACGTTCAATTCCTGTTTGAACCAGAATGTTGGCAGTTGGATTACCTCACTTCCCGTGTCAAACAGGAAGAGAACGGGTTGATTTTAACCAATAGAAACCAGGCTCGTGTGACGTGCAACCAATCGGATTCAGCAGGATGTTTCCGGCGGGTCGGCTAGTATAAAACCCTCGCCCAGCTAAAATTCATCAATACCTTCTCACACTGGACTCTTAAAACGTCCGTCTGTGGAGGCAAACTTTCTATCTTCCTCTTCGTAATACTAACGTGTAAACGCCCCAACTTGAAACATGGTGAGTATGAAACCCTTCTTTCCACTGACCTAACTAAATTCAATACTGAAGTGTGTCATCAGCCAGCTGATAGAAATCCAGGAACACCAGTGTTTTTTTTAAGTGTCGCCATTTTAGCTTTAATAATTTTTTAAGCTAGCTTTCAGGCTGTGAATCTAGCGTTAGTATTGACTAGTTTCGCTGTAACTGAACAGGACAGAGGCCAAATTCAAGTTAGCTTCCTATCAGGTTTGCGTACGTTGACCCAGTTGGCAAAGGTCAAAGTGAAGCATTCCTCTTGTTTCAGCGCCTCTTTGATGGGGCCTTTCCTCTACGCAGCTGCAGCCACAGGCGTTTTAAACAAAACCTATTCACTCGGAGCTTTATGAGCCTTGTTATGTGTAATCTGTCAGATTCTGTCGGCCTGCCGTGTTGACCTTTGATGTGGAAAAAGTTTGCTCTCAATACAAGAGTTTCTTTTCTCCCAAAGTACACTATATCCCCTAGTAATCAGCCGCTGTGTGGTGTTTTTATTTGTAAAGGCTTTTCTGTTCAGAGGTTAATATGCCTGTGCAACATGTCAGATGATGGCAGTCATGATGTATCTATAATTGTTCTTAACAAAAGAACCTTTTTCCCTCTTCCTTGATAGTTTTAACTGAAGAGCATGTGATTTAAAGCCCCCAGCGAGTGACATAGTTAGAATAGCATGATGTTCAGATCAGCAGGACCTTCAAAGGCAGCTTTTCAGCCTAATTTTAGAATTTAAACTCTATTAAAAAAATAAATTCACACAGCTTTTTTCCCCCCACAGCGTGAGTGTATCTCAGTGCACGTTGGCCAGGCTGGTGTCCAGATTGGCAATTCCTGCTGGGAGCTGTACTGCCTGGAACATGGGATCCAGCCGGATGGTCAGATGCCCAGTGGCAAGACGATGGGACGTGCAGATGATTCCTTCAACACCTTCTTCAGTGAGACTGGAGCTGGAAAACATGTCCCCAGAGCTGTGTTTGTGGACCTGGAACCTACTGTCATCGGTAAGTGTTGTGATTGAGACAAACTGAAGTGAAAAATCTATTTTAAAAACAGTTAATTCAAAGTATGCTTTTTGTCTCATTAGATGAGGTGCGCTCTGGGTCCTACCGCCAGCTTTTCCATCCTGAGCAGTTGATTACTGGCAAGGAGGATGCTGCCAATAACTATGCACGTGGACACTACACCATCGGTAAAGAGATCATTGATCTGGTTCTGGACAGGGTCCGCAAACTGGTGGGTAAATGCAGAACAGCTTTTTTCAAATTTATCTTCAAAATAGAAAATAAAGTGAGTGAACTGTCTCATATTTGTTTGCTGTCTCTCCTTCTCTGTCCTCAGTCTGACCAGTGCACCGGTCTTCAGGGCTTCCTGGTGTTCCACAGCTTCGGAGGGGGCACTGGTTCTGGTTTCACCTCCCTGCTGATGGAGCGTCTGTCTGTCGACTACGGCAAGAAGTCCAAGCTGGAGTTCTCCGTCTACCCAGCTCCCCAGGTGTCCACTGCTGTGGTGGAGCCCTACAACTCCATCCTGACCACCCACACCACCCTGGAGCACTCTGACTGCGCCTTCATGGTTGATAACGAGGCCATCTACGACATCTGCCGCAGGAACCTCGATATCGAGCGCCCGTCTTACACCAACCTGAACAGGCTGATCAGTCAGATCGTGTCCTCCATCACTGCTTCTCTGCGTTTCGACGGTGCCCTCAATGTTGACCTCACAGAGTTCCAGACCAACTTGGTGCCATATCCCCGTATCCACTTCCCTCTGGCCACCTACGCCCCTGTCATCTCTGCTGAGAAGGCCTACCACGAGCAGTTAACCGTATCTGAGATCACAAACGCCTGCTTCGAGCCGGCCAATCAGTTGGTGAAATGTGACCCTCGCCATGGCAAGTACATGGCCTGCTGCCTCCTGTACCGTGGCGATGTGGTGCCCAAAGATGTCAACGGTGCCATTGCTGCCATCAAAACCAAGCGCTCCATCCAGTTTGTGGACTGGTGCCCCACTGGCTTCAAGGTTGGCATCAACTACCAGCCGCCCACCGTGGTTCCTGGTGGAGACCTGGCCAAGGTCCAGAGGGCTGTGTGCATGCTGAGCAACACCACTGCTATTGCTGAGGCCTGGGCCCGACTCGACCACAAGTTTGATCTGATGTACGCTAAGCGTGCCTTTGTTCACTGGTACGTGGGTGAGGGCATGGAGGAGGGCGAGTTCTCTGAGGCCAGAGAGGACATGGCGGCTCTGGAGAAAGATTACGAGGAGGTTGGAGCTGATAGCATGGGTGACGACGATGATGAGGGAGAGGAGTATTAAACAGACATGCATTCCGTTTTCTTGATCTGTTTTATTAATGTCAGAAATAAAGTTTGTTTTTGACTGCACTACTGGTTGCTTTCTTATTAATTACACAGGATGGAGATACAATTTCAGTGTTTGTAAAAGCAGTGCATAGTACTGCTCAGTTTTTGTAATCCTGCTAAGAATATGCATCAAACTTGTCCCACTTTACTCCAATCCATTGCTGAATGTTTAATATAACCTCTGTCTAATGGTGTATTTGGGTGAAGCTCTAATATACTTTGATAGAGACGGAGCTCTACTTTAGTCACTTGGGGGCAGTGATGTCCAACAAATGAATGGAAACACGACCATGATGAGGTAGCAACTACTGAATTGCCTCTGCTGCATCAAACGTCAGCAAATAAGTTGCAGATCTCACATTTACTATTTGAATGTAATTTGTGCTCTCTATAAGAAGCTACCTGACTGTTAAGAACCAAGGCCTAATCCTAAACTGCTTTAAACTAAGGTGTGGTGTTCATTGTGGCTTAAGGGAGGGATAAATGGATTCATGTTAGCAGACAGATGGTGGTTAAACATATTTAGTTGTGCTGTTGCTAGACTGGATTTCTTCTGAATAATGAGTCATGCTGTCTAAAACTGAACACCTTTAGAAGCTTGTAAAGCCAGAACTAGGAGATGCAACATGATGTTACAAAGAAGAGCTTTAGTCCAACTGATTCACCAAAACACAGCACATTCAGAAGCTTTATTTTGACCATGTTTGGCTACACAGATGGCTTTTTAAAAATCAAAATCAGCAGTGTTGAATGCACTAAAAGGCAAAACAAAATGGCTGACATGACACTGACCTGCATGGATCACTTCTTCCACTAGGGATAAACTGCAATACAAGCAGAATCATAGGTTTCTTTACTCATAAAAAAGACAACATACGGGCGCCCCGATAGCCTAATGTTCATGTTGTGTGACCCAAGTGCAGAGGAATAGCGGCTGTCCTGGGTTCGAGTCCGACGTCGGGCGTTTATCGCATGTCCTTCCCCACTCTCTCTCTTTTCCGACTCTATCCACTGTCCTGTCCAATACAGGCATAAAAGGCCAAAAATAAAAAAATCTTAAAAAGATAAAATACAAAATAAACCTGACAGAACAGGACCACAACTTGTAGAGTTCAATATCTAAAATAAAATTAACATAAAATATTAAAACATTAAGAGCAACCCATAGCCACTGAAAACATCTGCATCTTGAAATGTTTCTTTTAAGTATCAATAGATAAGAACAGTTTTATTTGCCTCATCCACAGGCGTGATCTCTCTTACCCACCTATGCTGATCGTGGAACAGCAGTTGTTCTGAGGGTCTAAAAGGCCTCAAGATAGGAGTGTGGACGTTCTGAAATGTACCCTGGTGCCCACCCATGCATGACTTTATAACCAATGACCGCAACGGTGGTCAAGATTTAATGGTAAAAGATGCTTAAGCTGTTTGGATTTTCTTTATTTGGACATGTCTAAACAGTAATCTGGCTTTTTTTTTGGAGATGTACATTTTAGGAGGGTATCTAGGGGTTAAATAGATTGGTGTAAAAATAAAACCAGTGGAGTATAATGTGCAGCAATGTCCTCCAAATAACTGTACTAGCTACACATGCATATTTAGGTGAATTTGATAAGTAGGATTTGCTGTAAATACTTTTAAGACTACTGTTTTTTTACACCGACTTTTGAAACTGCCGTCTTCTATTCTGGGTCAGCAACTCATTTCTGGTCATGTTAACCTAAAATCAATCGTATATTTTGAAGTTTCCACTGAATCATAATGTGGGTCATGCAACCACCTTCCTGCACAGAGACATTACGACCTCTAGGGGCCAGAAGCAGGAAAGAAAGATGCATTTACTAAGATAAAGTATTTACTTCTTCCTTAAGAGTTTAAATAACAGATTAAATGGATCTTTCTAATACATTATTTTCAAGTTTTAAAGTTTGTTCACCCAAAAACGTTCATAAAATCAACCACAAGATCAATAAGAACACATAAGAGAAGTGGGAAATATTGATATTTCAACTTTTAATCACATAATTAACAATTCTATGAGCAACATAAGGACTCAGCTCTGCCATCCTCTGAACTAGATACAGTATCTGGTGTTCCTCAGTATTGGTAATCTGTATCGACCTGGTAACCATGTTCCTACAGCAAAAGCTTTCGTTCTGTGAAAGGTTTAACACACACACAGAATGACCAACTGACGTATTTGGCACCCAGGCCAGTATTTCCGTAGCTTGTTTGCTACACAAGCATCAGACAAACAGATGAGGAGACAAATGGACGAGCAAACAGCGGGGCAGCCATGTGTGCAGGCTGTGTGCCTGGAAAGTTCAGTCTGAGTTGTACCGCCCCACCTGATGCTGTTAGGAGACAGTATTAATGTCAGAAGGCATTTCTTAGTTTCCTTTTCTCTTAGGATCCTCCTCTTTGTCGTGTAAAAAACAGAAATAATAGAATGAAGGACGAAGTGCATGAGCAGCTGGGCATGCGGGCACATAGATCTACTCCAACACCACGGTGCCGCCTGCTGCCTCCAGGGCTGCTTTAAGTTTCTCTGCCTCTTCTTTGGATACATTGGCCCGGATTTCCTGTGGAAGAGACTCCACGAGCTTCTTAGCCTGGTTTAGAAAGGACAGAGAGAAAAATAGATTTAGTGTCGTTACCAAATCTGTGCCCTCTATCAGGAGGTGTTCTGAGTCGATCTGCAACACTTGCATATAAGCAGATCTTTTAAAAAGTGAACCAAGTCCACTCAAGCTCAAATCTTTTCTTATTATAAACCATGGTGCTCCAAACACAGCACGTCAGCTGCCATTAACACAATAATAGACTCAAGGAATCTGCTCCAACCTCCCGAAGCACAGTGCTGCTGAACTATTGAGGAACACAAAAATTACTTTCATATCAACACTATGCAATGCTGCAATCAGAGCAGATTTGGTTTGTCATTTATATATTTTATTTGTCAATATGCTACTAGTGTAAAAACCTGCATTTGAAATTCACTACTTCTACTGTGTTATGTGCTGGTCGGTCAGCACTGTTCAAACATTCCTGCACTAACATATTAAAAATGATACTCATGTTTAGCAGATAATACAAAACACTGTATGACATTAAAAACTGTGTGGGAGACCACAAAAGTAAAGCTGTGATAAAGCCGAGGGCTGGGTGGTAGAGGTAAAAAATCTATCCTGATAAAATATTTTATTTCAGTTGATATTGATACTTATTGATAATTTAATGAGTTATCTTTTTTAAATAAAGATAAGGAAAAAATGGTTTGCTTTGAAATTAACTTTACTTTGAATGTAACCACTTAATCAAGGCTCATGGTAATACATTCAAGGTTAACCTAAGAATGAAAACCACATACATAGAAATAAATAAGAATAATGCGATGATCCCTCGTTGTTAAACATTAGATATGCTGACAATATGAACACTGATGAAACTCTTGAACTTTGAGGACATGGAGAGGAATCAGTGCAAAGCTGTTGCATCACGCAAAGGTTCAAGTTTAGAGTGGCTGGATGGGACCAGGCATCTCTGGACAGGGAAACTATGTCAAATCTGTCAGCTAGCTGAGCAGGCCACTAGAAGAGTGTTGCTGAGGTGAAGGTGGTGGGGGAAACAGGGTTGTCTGGTTGGGAGTTCGAGGCCCAGACTAGGGAGGTGTTGTTTTGACCATTAAGCCTGTTTCACAATAGCAACTGTCAGTCCACACTGGCCACAGCCTCCAGCAGGGGAGGTCTGCCAGCCGTGGGAAGAGCAACAGGGAGGAGCATTTGTCCAGTATATTATGATGGATATGATGGGCTATCAACGAGCCAGGGAGGGGGCATGTCTGGGGTTTGCTCAGGCAACCAAAACATGCACTTTCATTTCACGGAAGTTTGCATTAATGCATATAAGTTAAACTATCAAACATGTTATAGAACACTTTTCTTATTGGTATTGATGCACTGTCTATTGCCAGTACATATCACTCTTGTTTTGTTGCCCATAAAGCATTGAATACCTGCTTTAAGGGTCTGTATAGGCAGAAAGTATGACATATTAAAGGTGCCCTGAGGAGTTTCTTCTAAACAAAGTCTGTTAACATTCAGTATTTCTAACCAAACACACTGTGTGTATACTTCAGGTTTAATAAGCATGTTAGATATGTTAACACTTGTAATTACTGCTTTCTTTTGTTTTTTTACATCCATGTTTGCCAGATTGCAGCCCTCCTGGTCCTTTACCGTACTTGTGCCTTGCTACATTTCTTGGGAAGTGACCACCACCAAATGGCAATCAGCAGAACTACATAAACCCAGCAGCAGGAAGGCCTATTGTGTCATAAAAACCTTGCTCTTTAGAAACTGCAGCAGGTCAGAAGCTATAAGTAGCATGAATGATGAGACTTACCTGCACCAGATTCAAGCCTTGGATACAGTTCTTCACTTCCTTTATAAGCTTTACTTTTTCAGCTGCCTTTAATTCTGTTAGTTTTACTGTGAAGTGAGTCTTCTCTTTCTTAACCGGTGCCTCCTCCTCGTCTGCAGCCTAGTTTTACAAGCAACAAAAAACAAAACGGCACATATTCATTTTGTACAGAGATCATGGTAGCCACCTTGCAACTCATGAAGGTCTTAACACAACTTTGATGGTTGTAAGATAAGACATCTAACCAGGTGCTCTCCTATATTGCCTCAAGACTTCCTTTAAGAAAAGTCAATGATATCATTTGTACCTGAGGTGCAGGTGATGCAGCCATCGCCCCCATTTGCATCATTCCAACATCCTGAATATTCAGAGTTTTCTGTGATCAAGACAACAAAAGAAATAAACATCAGTCAGTAAGACAACACATGGATCACAAAAGTCTATCTGACAAGACATATAGTGGTTTAGATTCTGCTTTTAGGGCTTTTCCACAAACCTTGAGGAGCTCATTGAGGTCCGACACCTCTAACAAGGTGAGGCTGGCTATGTCATTAACAAGCTGTTGGATTTTAGGAGAATACTGTTTGGGTGCTCCGTCTAGGGGAGGGGTGGCGATGGCATCTGAATGAGTGGCCGGACTCGTTTTCAGATGTCGGAGAGCACACAAGGCCGGTGTCTGCCGCTGAAGCTGTTGCCTGGAAAATGAAAACAGTTTGGATGAATAACTGTACGTGATCCTTAACTGTGGCTGTGAGAAGCCACCAGAAGACAGAAGACACCACATCTCCAGATATATAGACAGTACAGGCATGCCGTGGACCCAGCTGCAACTTGGCATTAACATGTGTCACATCAATGTTCCTCTGCTGCCATGCTTTGACTTGGTCTAGCGCTTTCTTAAAGAATACATATCTGGCATCTTACTTTCGATTCAGACTTCCAAACTTTATCTAGCATCAACACACAATACCATGAGACACTATCAATGGGTGGTCAAGGAAGATGGCATGAATTAGTAGAACCATTGACAACAGTTGGGTCAGACAAGCTACATAATGTATGTCCTAAATTTCAGCCTTTGCAATTTGCTAATTAGGACATTTGTTCAGTGGATTGCACAAAAATGGAAAGCACTGTAAGCTTAAGTCTAGCAACAAGCAAAAATCATGAGACTGTCTGCAAAAATAAAAGCCCAATTAGGTGTTTTAATTGTCCTAACCACCTTGTGACCCCTTGACTCCAATGTTAGTTGGACCAGTTGGGAAAGCCACTACTGTGGATATTAAGCAGCTAATATACCGTCAGATCTGGTGGCTTCAGCTGCATCTGCTTTGCTTCCCTGACATTTTAACATGAGTACATGTTAACAGCCAAAGGTTTGCTCAGTGCTCAAGGATGCACGAACAAATTAGGAGATGCAGCTTGAGGTTATTGGACCAGCAAACACAGGAACTGCCATTTCCAGTAGAGTGACCTCTACTGCCAGAAGAAAAGCTGCTTAATGGAAGAAAACAGCTGCTGCACTTGGGTTTTAGACTCAAGCTACAAACGAGGGCAGTGTGTGTTTCGTATCGTTAGTCAAAGTGCAGAGAATGAGGTGCTTAAGTTCATGGCTGTAAGGGGACATTACCCGCCGGTTACCTGCCAAGCTAAGGTTAGCTAACTTACTTAACACACAGCCGATAAATCTACTTCTAACCGCAGATAAACTTCATATTCTGTGTTTACAGGAGCTAAAGAAAGAACACTGTGTCTTACATCCTCAATAACCGGTGGCAGTCACCGGCACTCTGCCCTTGAAGAGGCAGACATTCACACACAAATGAACGGTAGCTCCGGTGTTACGTGACTCTCTGGTGGCCGTTACGTACCGGTGTGTGTTTGCTGCGGCCCGCAGCGCGGTCCGGAGGCAGCGTCTGGTGCAGTACATGCTAACGGTGACTGGAGCTGTTTATCCCGGTGTCCCTGTAAAAAAATACCACGCCAAGTCTGCCACAGCCAGGTCTCCTTCCAGCCCTTCTGCCTCAATAGCACATGGCGTCCTCTCTACCCCTGACCTACCCACAATGCACTACGTGAACTGTTAGAAAACCTACGGAGGCCCAGAAGGGACATTTAGAGTATATACGCAAATTGGACGCTGTCATACAGTTAAGTCCCAAATTATCCACATCCAGGACAACCTTTGTTTTATATGATTTTTTATTCCACCAATGGCTTTTTTCTGACTGGAAAACACACAAACAATAGTATTATATACCATATATTCCTTCCTATCTATCTATCTATCTATCTATCTATCTATCTATCTATCTATCTATCTATCTATCTATCTATCTATCTATCTATCTATCTATCTATCTATCTATCTATCGCAAATTTTTGAAGAAATACTATAGGATTTACGACTACTGTAGGATTCCAAATGATCCTGGTTCTGTTACAAGTCACAGCTAAAGCCAAAGAGCTTAATGAATGAGCTTCTCATCAGGGTCCATCCCTGAGAGAGAGCTGCACATTGTGGCTGCTCACAGAATGGAGAAAGGCCATAAAGTCATGTCCATGTGTTTTCAGGTGCCAGTGGTCAAAGTGCAAAGCATAATCAAAAAATACAAGGAGTCTCACAATGTGATGAATCTCACAGGGTGTGGCAAAAAGCCACAAGTGACTCCTGCATAAGCATGAATGGTAGTGCAAGAGACCATGGAGAATCCAAGCTGCCCTACCAAGGCCATCCTGATGAATCTGAGCAATTCTAGTACCAACATCTAAAGGCAAACTCTCCAGCAGATACTGCAAAAGGCTGGTGTCCAGGGATGCCAACCAGAGGAGACTCCACTTCTCAAAGACAAAAAAAAGTTAGCTTAGCCTTTGTAAAACCTCACCTGGACAAAGAAGAAAACTTTAGGTCATCAGTTCTGTGGTCTGATACAGGGATGTGGCTTTCATTTGTTAAAGGGAAGGTGAAGCATTCAATCCCTACAGTCAAGCATGGTGATGCAAATGTAATGGTTTGGGGCTTTTTTCAGCCAAAAGACCACGAAACCTTGTTAAAGTAAACAGCATCACGAGACAAGACGACTACATTAAGATGCTGGAGGAAAACATCAGGCAGTCTGCAGAGAAAAACTTGGCCTTGGCTAGCATCGGACCTTTCAATATAATAATGATCCAAAGCATGCAAATAAAGTGGTCAGAAATGGTTAAAAGAAAACATCAGCATTTTGAAGCGCCCCAGCCAGAGTCCAGACTTGAGGAGTGGTCTCTCAGTGGAGACATGCAAAAAGCTTGTTAGCAATTAGAAAATTAACTTGATAACTGTGGAGGCAAATAATGGCTTTCCCAGTGATCACTGAGACTGAATAATTTTAACATGCCATTTTTAGTGATAAAAAAAAAACACAGAAAGAGTTAAAAATGCACCATTAGTATCTCTAACACAATGTCTTACTGTCTCTTGTCACTTTTGTGATTTTCAGTCAGAAGAAAGCCTTTGGTCAAAGAACAATTCACAATAAACCAACATTTTGGAATTGGTAAAATAATTTAGGGTATTTTCATTTTCTTTTACTGGTTTTAACAGTTAGAAAGAATGCTGTGATAAGATCTTTACATGTTGGCTGTAATGACAGCAGGCAGTTACATGTTTCCTTTAGCGGCTTTAAATGATATATTCACACATATGATAGAGTGTTTACAAGGAAAAAGATGTGTGACAGTGATTTATGTTTGCAGAAAATGTTACCAATTAATACAAAATTTAAATAATCATTCCCCATAGCCACTTTTAGCATTATTATAGTAAAGTGTTGTCATGCAGTATAATAAGTTACCTTATGATAATGATGGTATTCCTGTAAGTGGTCTTGCCCGCATTACAACCTTTATATAACAATAGTCTCTACATAATATTCAGACACACATTTACATGAACAGATTACTTTCTGTGTGTATATACTGTTTATATGTGTTCTACCTGTACAGTAGCAGTGTTGGCCGCAAGGGAGGAGCAGAGGGAATCCTCTTAACCAGGTAATCTGAGCACCCATCTGCCGTTACAGTCATCCACCACATCCATTCTCCACCAATGTGCCATTTCCCCACTAGCCTCCGTCACTCAGCACAAGCGAAGGTAAGAGGGATCCAGTATAAGAAAATCTCTGTATAGGTTGGTGATTGTAGAGGATATGGTGACATGACCTTCCTTTCCTTCCTCCAGACCATGCTGCTGTCTCCTCAGGCAGAGAGGAACTGGGAGGACCTTTGTTTAATGCTTGAAGAGGTTTTGGAACCCCAGTCACATAGGCAGTTGTTTGCCTTGGAGTTGGGCTCTGGAACCGGGCAGCATGTCATACGGTTTGCTCAGAAGATGCCTTTTGTCACCTGGCAGCCATCAGACATCAAGGAGGAGTCTCGGGACAGGTGAGTGTGTCACAGACAATTAATCGTTATGCTGTCCTGTGTGCGTCAGACTCATTCAAAATGTATTAATTGAATCAAAACAAACGACCTAAAAGCAGTGCTGTAGTCATCTGTGTGGCAGGAAGCTTCCAGGGCATTTTCCAGTTAATACATTGATGTGTGAGAATCTATGAATTTGACACAAAAGATTAAGACTGCACACTCTGTTTACAGCATCAAGGCATATATCGCTGCAACCCATGCAAAGACTGTGCTGCCGCCTGTCCACTTGGATGCCAAAGAACCGTGGGAGAAATGGGCAGGCCTTTCTCGCAACTCCTGTGATGTTATTATTGCCATTAACTTACTGCAGTACAGCTCCTTCCAAACGGCACAGGTAGGCCTGGACATCTTAAGAACCACCTCAGGATGCTAAGCTAATTTGCTTGAATAATGGAGACACTGGTATATTCACAAGTAGTCTTAGAACAGAATTTCTAAATACCACTCTTTGTCTCTGATTACCCAAGGGTGTTTTCAGTGGAGCAGGTCAGATCCTCAAACAAAACGGCCTTTTGATAACATATGGGGTAGGTTCAAGTTTGTTTTGATCCTGTCATTATCTGAACGTACAAATGCATGATACATCAGACTTTAAGAAGTGACAAAGTTCAAAATCTAAAATATTTTCCAGGTGTATGCTAGTAATGGCATTATTACACCAAGCTGTAATGAGCACCTGGATGCAGAGCTTCGGAAAATGTGAGTGAGCATCAACAATCTATATGACTCATGATAGATCATTTACTGTATTTCTATTCTGTTAAAAACAATTAACAAACTAACAGTTTATTTCGCATGATTTTGCAAATAGTTGGCATTTTGTGACAGACGGAACAAGACTCTCCCAAAATCAACTAGCCAAACTGCTACAACAACATTGTCTGGTTCTGCTGGTCGGATGTATACATTTTGTAATATGTAATTCTATTGCACAGGAATCCAGAGTGGGGTCTTCCAGACATGGATGTGCTCAGACAGCTGGCCTACAGTAACGGGATACGTATGGAGAGAATGGTCAGTCACATACCATTGTTCAGGGTACTGTAATAAATACCAACAACAGCATAACTTTCCTATCTGTAACTGTTCATTTGCAGATTGAGATGGAAGACTACTACAAATGCCTCATCTTCAGGAAACTTTAAAGAAGCCAAACGACACAAAGGAGATTAACAAACCTTTTTTTCTATATGTATAATTCATGTATAATGTATAATTCTAAGTTATGTGTAATTCTGCCATATCTGTATTGTGTAATGTTACAGCCTTCACACTTGTAGAAGACACTTTCAACCCCTCTGATTTACACAGGGGTATTCATTTACATGAATAAATCAGTCAAATCATCACCTTTCTTTTCTTTTAAACCATGCAGGAGATTATAAAACACAAGAATGTGGACAATAAGAACCAGATATTTATTAAATATAATTTTAAAATTACTTTAAAGTCAGACAGATCAGTATGATGGAGTAAAGAAGTTCACAGATGGCAACTGAAGAAATTACAGAAATCACTGATTGGGTGTGTGACACATACATGCAGCACGTCATGTTCGCTCTGGAAGCATTTCCACATTTCTGAATAGTCACGTACACTTCAGAAAGAGTGCCCTCCTGTACTTACTCTGTAGCGATCTATATATGTAACATTTTCAACCAAATGGGACACCTGCAGGCAGTTCAACACAGGTTAAGGTCATATGCTTCTTTCAGTCTTGTGATGGTACTTTATGTTTGGCAACACAAGTTACTTTATTAAAAAGGGATGCAGGATGCTAGTAGAGTTGCTGAACTGCTTTTAGTATGTATATTTTTACTGCAACTAGTTGTGAAATTTAATGATTTAATCTATCAAAGTATATTCAGTGAGCATTAAACAACCACCCAGCTAATTTTCTACCACTCCTCCCACGATGTACAATCCCTGCGATGCGTTTCCTCGTCATGGAAACTACATTAAAACGCTCATTAGTTCAAGCAGCACACAACAAAGAAATGCCAAAACAAGGTGACCTGTTTGTGTGCATCTGGGTGCATAAGAAGGGACCATCTGAAAACTACAACTGGAATGTTAAGCTGTGAACCTGATGAAGATGTGAGTGTCTTCTATCCCAGGCCTTTGACTGCGCTCTCTCTCCCTAGATGTCACTCTTTCGACACACCCACAACCCCTTAAACGGCACATACAGGTGTTTCTCAATCACTGCTCAAACTGTTAGAACAGGTCGCAATGATTCACTTCCATTCCAGAAAAGAAATGAAATTTAACATGCAAATTTTGCTTTAGAAAAATATGAGACAGGATGGTCGCGTCTTCTTTTTTTGTCTTCTAAATTATTATCATATTTTCATTTTAACTTTAATACCACTGACTATTTCTGCGCTTCAGTTATTCATTTAATAAGGAAATACTACATACATATCAGCTGGAAAGAAGGAGGAGGAGGAGGAGGAGGGTGAAGGGTCTGGGTTATGGTGCCCTCCATTGCAGCTTTACCCCCGATTCCCATACTTCAGTGGGGGAGAAGCTGGGAGAGCAACAGTTCTGCAACATCATCACAATATTTCACATTGCCACAACATCACAGCGAGGTGGAAGGTGGGAAGTATGTGTGTGTTTCCAGAGGGTATCCTCAGAGTCCAGAGAGGGAGGGGGAGAGACCAAAGGAGAAGAGAAAGGTGTAGTGTGTTAGACCCTGCAGGATGTGGGCTTCTAGTCGAAAGAGATGAGCTGGGCCTCTGCGCTGCCCGGCACAGCCTGAGGCGCTTGCTGCTGTACCTGCTGCTGTTGCTGCGGGCCACCAGGGGGAGCAACCTAGCAAGACAGGAATGCACGAGTAAAAATAGGCAGATTAGTGAGGACTGAAATAACTCAGATGCTTTGAAAAGTCAAAATAAAAAGCAAAGAGAGCATTTATGAGTCAGTCTGGAAGGTTTTCTTACTGCTAACATGTTTACAAAAATATTACATCACTGACCTGCTGGTACATGGGCTGCTGGCCCGGCATGTACGGCTGTTGGGGGGGCATGTTGGGGTCCTGTCCTGGCAATGCTGAAATCATGTTCTGCATGTTGTACGGCTGGTAACTCATGTAACCCATACCGTTGGTGGGTGGCGGCTGGGACATGGGGGGCATACTCTGTGCTTGAGACACCACATTCTGCAAAGAACACAGACGACAGACAGACGTGGTAAATCTCGTATTTTCATATTTAGATGGTAGTGTATTATATAGTGATCAGAAATTTAAAAGTAGGAGTCAGTCAGACCTGATAGCCCTGTGTAGGTGTGGGCTGATAGTTAGAGTAAGGTGGACTAGTTGTGGGTGGAGCCTGGCCAGGAGGAGGAGCAGGCTGCCCATTGGTGCCTGCAGCTTGATACATGTACGCGTTAACCATATTAGGATCTGGCAAAAGAGAGAAAAGCCCCAAAGGGGAACACACATGAATTAAAACTTCAAAGCATCATATCAAATGTTTCACGTCTGAATGCAATCCAGTAAGTCAACTAAACATGGTCGAGTATTGTTTGAACTTTCAATCCAAATTTATTATCATCTTCTTGTTGACCTCCTCACCTGGAGCAGCACTGGGCATGGCCTGATACTGTCCTGGTGCGGTCTGCCCAGGCTGGTTCATATAGATGTTGTGCATAGGTGAACCCTCTACAGAACCAGCAGGGCTGAAGGTGCCTGGGTAGCTGGGTGGAGCGCCAGGCTGGTATACCACCCCTCCCGCAACATTAGGGGGCAAAGACTGCATCTGCATAACAGCACATATAGATATTGTTAAACATATATAAAAAAAAAGACTAAAGCATTAAGAGGGTGGTTATTTTTTTCATTTAAATGACAAAACAGTCTACTGCAGCGATGTTAAAACCTTACGGCCTATGTGTCTACAGTTTGTCACACCAGGTGATTTTACCAATGTACCACCCAATCAATCATCTCTCTAATTAGAGTAGTGACTGGGATGAAATGCTACATTCACAGACATCAAACGTGCATGAGTGGGACCACTGATTCTAGTTTAACGAGTTAAATTTGATGGAATATTGCATACCTGGGCGTAGGGCAGAGAGAAAGCAGGCATCTGGGCTCTCATCTGGATTGTATGTTTCTGCTGCTCCAAACGCATCTGCCTCTCCTTCTCCTGCTCCTGGAGGCGCTGAATGGCCAGCTGTCTTTGCATCTCCAGGTACTCCTGCAGTTCAAACAAATACTTGTGAGCATGTTAATGCACACAGTAGTAATATCCGCCCTCTCATTGGAGAGATTCATTTCATTACCTGTTTCTTCTGCCTCATGATCTCCAGCTTTTGTGCCAGCTGGATCTGCCTCTGTCTCTCTGCTTCCTCTGCAGCGCGCCGCAGCTTCTCTCGGTGTTCGTCCCGGAGCGCGTTAAGGGCTGCCCGAGCATCACGCACCTGAGCCAGCTTGTCCTGCAGCCCCTCATAGTACACTGACAAAATATAGATCGTCATAGTCAGACATTGGACACAGAGAGACATGAACCCAAAGGTACACTTGCCCAAAGCCAACACTCACATCGCTTCTCATCTAGCTGGTTGAGGATGTCCAACAGCTGTGGATGCATGTTGTTGATTGACTGGAAGAGTGAGAGCACGGCACTGTCGTTGGTGATGCTGCGTCCACGCATGTGGTTGCTCTTCATGCGGTTAAGGAAGGTAGTGACAGCATTCTGCAGAGCTTTCAGAAACTGCTCATGGTTCTCCTCTGACTCGCCGTTCTGGTACTGCTGCTGAAAGCGGAGAAGACAGGGAAACAATGAGCATGGGGTCATTTGGATTTTGCCCACTCTAGTTCAGCTGCATGTAAAATAACTATTTCTAAGACCTGCCATCAGTACAAAGTTCCACATACCTCCACTATGTTGACCGGCTGGACAGGGACATGACTTTCTACAGGCTGAGTGATTGATGGAAGGGGCTCAGCCAATGGCACAGGGGCAGGAGCTGAGGGGGTGGGACTCTTGCGAGCCTCTTCTTGTTTCTTCTCCCAGTACGTTCTGTTTAAGTAACGGGCCAGCTGGAATTTTGTGACAGTTTCATATTAATATTAAAAGCATAATATAGAATTTGCATTATTCTCTCATAATGCAGATGTTTAAGAAGAGCGATAAACAACATGTACCTCTGGGTCTACATCTTCTGCTGATGGAGCAGACGAGTTCTGTAATGAGTTTGTTGGATGTTAGTCAATGACAAAACACATTTCAACTATTTTCTAAATAAGAAGAAAACCTTTAAACGCTTTTCAGTCAATAAAATATGACATTTGGCGTGAAAGAAGTCTTACCACAGGGGAAGTGTAGAGGGTGCTGACTGGTGGTGCTGAGGATGTCACTGGGGTGGGATCAGCTTTGGGATACATTGAGTATGAGTTCTTCTGTCTCTGTAAGTGAACATACAGCAATGTGTCAGTACATTTTTTTTTTTTTTTTTTTGGTACTATACAGGAACTATAAAAATGCAAATTCAAATTTCAATTGCAACCCACCATCCGCTCCTTCTCCTCAGCCTCACTTTGGGAAAGTGCGATGGCCAGCTGCAGCTCCTCCTCCTCCTGCAGTGCCGCCTCGTCTCTCTTGGGGGGCATCTGATGAGAGAGCTATCGTAAGATTTAGAGAGCACAAACAATGAAAAGGAAACAAAGAAGAGTATTCAACAAGATGAAGAAAACGACTTGTAACACAGACCAGTGTGAACACAAGAGAATCTTTACAATAAATATGCATTTTCCTATTGGAGAGTCATCAACACATTTATTTCTGGTGTCAAGTCAACCCATCTTTTCCCACCTATCGGTAGCTAAATAGTCACCTGTGACTGTTGGGACAGTGGGCTGGTCAGGTACTCGGGTGGCAGTTCAGCAGAACCTGAGGAAGGGGCTTTTCCTTCAGCTTTCCTAAGTGGAGGAGAGAGGGAGGGGTGGCTGGTGAGGAAAAGGGATCAGGGAGGACAAAGTCTTGTAAATTAGAGGAGAGCATGCTGTTTGACACATCATGATCTGTCCGAAAACAGAACAGCACATGAAAGCATCTACAGAAATGTAAGAACTTGAAGCAAAGCACGACGTTTATGTCAATGTCACCAAATGTTACCAGTAGTATTAAACATAAGCTGCTTGTGTTATTGAACTGTGCAAACACTGCAATGACCACATCAGG
The DNA here is from genome assembly GCA_900302755.1 of Chromis chromis. Lineage (NCBI taxonomy): Eukaryota > Metazoa > Chordata > Actinopteri > Pomacentridae > Chromis > Chromis chromis. The sequence goes on along the minus strand of OMNN01028178.1, from coordinate 11,438 downwards.
GGGTGCAGAGATCATTCATCTTTATTTGCTTAGTTAGTTTTTGAAACAGTGCAATCTTCAACAGGTGCTTCTTAAATTAAATTGGTTATGTGTGTAAACTGGTAATGTGAGCCATCAGTCGCTGTCTAGAGTCCTGACCTAATAAAGTAGTTTTCTACATTGCCTGAGATAAACATAGCTGTTACGTCCATGGTTATTATACTTCACACGTCTGGTTTTCATACTAACTGAGGCATTTCCACGTCTCGGGACTCACTTGTTAAGCAGTTCAAAGCAGGGCTCACACACACGCACTTCCTTCTCGATGCCAAACTTTGGAATGGTGGAGTACTTGGACGAACACTTGCCGCAGAAAATCTGGCCACAGGCTCGACAATGGTGCTGGAAAAGGACACAACACAAATTCAGGTCATTTTCAGTGCATGCGCATTTAGAGAATAATCCACACACACACACACACACTGTTTTAACTGAATGAAGGAAACCATAAAATCTCCAAGTGACCTAGTTATAAGGGAGCCCAGCCTACCTTTCTCGTCATAACTCCAAACTGGACTCTACACCGGTGACACTCCTCAGCATCGACCCAGTCTGGGGCCTGGACAAAGCAGACATTACTACAGATATAGTGACACAACAAATCCACTGGAGTTCAACATATGTATAGCATAACCTCTCTTTTAAACAGTTCAGTATCATGACCAGCATGTTGTTCATATTTATGTGGCACATTTTCCATACAAAACAGACCACACTCACTTAAACTAGTGAAACGAGAAAAACAAAGTATCTCACTCTCTCAGCTGCAAACATGGCATCACTCTCCTTAAACTCAGGGAAAACATGACCTGTTGAGAAAGAAGAAAAAATAAATAAAAGAGAATAAAATGGTTAATCATACAGTATCCTAATTGTTAAAAATTGAATAGGGGCACCCCGATAGCGAGTGGTTATGTCGTGTGACCCATGTGCAGTGGAGTAGCGGCTGTGCCGGGTTCGAGTCCGACCTCGGCCATTTACAGCATGTCCTTCCCCACTCTCTCCCGTTTCTAACTCTATCCACTCCTCTCTAATAAAGGCATGAAAAGGCCAAAAATAAATCTTTAAAAAAAATTGAATAGTAGCAAACAATATATAATACTTGCTCTCTATTCTCTGCAGTGCATTGTGAAAATCTCAGAATCAGTTTTTATCATTACAGATTGTTTGAACTGTAACCAGCTATCTGAATAGACAACATAAACATATGAATTTAGATAGAGTTGTTGTTCATATAATCGTAGCTTAGGCAGGGATGGGAAACATTTATCCAGGTCAATAGATTTTCACAGATCCTTAGTTGCAGATGAAAGTGAGATTAAAAATAAACTAAAGCTTATGCACACTTACCTTCCACCTTCATGATTTGATAAGTGTCTTGAACAACCTTGTATTTAGGTTCGTTGCGGAAGGCGTGAGCCCAGGCCTGGATCAGGTACAGAATCTTGTTTCTGACATTTGGTTCTGTCTGTTTCTGGTGGTAAATTGAAAATAAGAAAAGGAAAAAAGAAAAAAGGAAAGTCTTTAGATCTTTAAGTCCGTCCTGATATTCACCTCCACATTGTTGTCTGTTGTAAAATACCCATTAGACACAAACTGAATGAACAACATTGTGTATGATGACAAGAAGTGAGGTGGGAAGTCCCTTGCTATTGTCTGAAAAAAAAACTCCTGTCACAAGACAATGACATCACCAGGAAACTGAGGCCGTACAGTGGGCTGCAGAGCCTGTGTCACATGATACAGGGAGGATCCAATCAAATATTGCTAGCTCATGCTGTAGTGTAGCCAGCTTCCCGACAGCAGTGAGCAGTTATTGAGTGAAGAGAGTAGGTGGGAAAGGTTAAGGCTTTAAATCAAAACATGGCCAGACAACAGTGTTAAAGTGTGAAAGGGCATATCCAAACTTTCCACTACATTTTTTCACAATACTTAGATGAAGAAGGATAGAGATCTGCTTCATAGTAGCACAGAAATAACCTAATTCAACTAACACTTGTTTGGTTCTTTCAGCTTCTTAAATATTAGGATAATATGCAGATTTGTAGCTTTACATCATCGTAAACTGAATATCTGTAGGTTTCCAGACATATATAAACATGTAATTTGTGGTGAGTTGTGATGCACAGCAGCTGAAGGCTCTGCTGTTGAGTGTAAAACTCGGGTTTGACAGCAGTGCAACATCAGAAGATTTTGAAGCAAGCCTAAGGGTTTAGGGATGGAGAAGGTCTGACAGCTATGGGGGAGCTCCAGACTTCACTGATTAATCAACAGCAACGGTTTCAGTGCAACTTTGTCAGCAAATTCAGCTTCACAATGAAAAATCAGCTAAGGTCAAAACTCATGCAGACCGCAGCAACTTGAATAGAATGACACTGAGGACAGTATAGTGGAGGTTAAACAGAGGAGGAGTGTAATGTTAAACAGCTTCATGAAATGAATGTCACCTTAAGTAGATCCTTCAGTTCCTCCATAGTTTGTTTACTCGCCACCTCGTCGTGCACCGTCTGGCCACAGTTCTTCACCACTGACTCCAGGACCTGAAGAGTGAGGCCACATTATTATGCCATCTATGTCACCGACATTACAGCATAACTACTTTCGCAAGTGACAGAAGAACACACTGACACACAACAAATAGACAACTTAATAGGAGGGTTCCAGTTATTTACATTTAATAGAATGTCATTCTTAGATGGTAGGAAGTAATTTTGTGTTATTGCATCATCACTTATCTTCAGTTGTACAGATTCCATTGTTCTTACCTCAAGTGCATAAAGGGCCACATGTGGATTTTTATCATTCAGTTTCTTCTTAATGGCCCCAATAGCATATTTAGCTCTGCAACAACAACAAAAAAATTGGCTCAATGTCAAATCAAGGAGATAAATCCAGTAAGAAAAGTGTACTTTCTCAGTTACGTTAATATAACAATGGAAAATAATAGCTGAATTAGCTTTAATCCCACTTTCAACAGCTCGGTATATGAATGTAGAGGGGAGGAGGCAGAATCACTTACTGTGTATCTCCTTGTCGAATGAGATCGCAGATCTGCAGAATGGATTCCCAGTCAGTCTCCAGGAGCAGTTGACTGGTGGCTTTATCTGCAGATTGTACAGATGAATAAGGATTAAACATGTATAATGTCTGACAAAAGGCTAGCACACAATATCTGCTTCAAGAACCTGCCATGGAATAGTGGATGACCTTTATCTATGGTGACCTCCTGCTTCCCTAATTACAGTCCTACACATTGGAGGCTATATGTAAACACTGTTTACTGGTGTTACATTAAAAACTCTACTGTATGTCGACACACAACTTGTGTCTCTCTAAATGTAGGTATGGCTTCTCTGAATTTAACTCAAGCAGCACAGTGGTGTTTTCAATGTGAATTGTTATTATTGCTATAGAAGAAGATCTCCTAGTTTGATCTGCTGAACCACATGATACTGTAGATATCAACTATGATCATGTTTTAACATAATTATGATTCTATCATATCACAAAAACTATGCAATGCAACTTAGACTGGTTTTGACCATTTTAAAATATTATCAGTCTGTTTGCAAAACATATCCATGTGGAGTCACTTACTACAGTTTGGTTTGTATTCATCATGTAAGACATGCATTCTATTGTCTTGTGACTGATTCCATCGTAAGTGTAACATTTAATTGTGTCACAGCAGAAAAAAGCTGTCCCATATCTCAAAACTGGTTTAACAGTCCGGCAGTTGGTTTTATGGTAATATGACTAACTGTGCTGGCACAACATCAGCTTTCATGTTTAAGGCCTTAAGCTAAGTTTTGCTATTCTGAACCCAAATAAGTCAGGATATGTTGCTTATATCATGCAAAATTATTCCATTTCCAATCTGCACACACCAGCACAACACTGTAAATGTTTTGTTGTTGTTTTTAAGTGCTGATACATAATTGTCATTTTACCTTTGGTGTAATCTGAGGTGATTGTGTGTTTCAACATGCAGTAGCTGCATGGTATGATGACACAGTTACTTTTTTTCCAGGTAGAGTCGGCTAACTGTTAGCCATCTGACGCTAACTTCGCCAGCGTCTTATAATGGGAACGTATCTAATTCAGTTTAACAATGAGCTATACAGGGTACACAGATTACGTTAGTAGCTAATTATATCCGCTAATCAACCTGTTGTGGTCTTGAAAACTTAAAACAACACTGAAAGTCCAAGTCTCACACAAATGACATTGTTGTGCTTGGCTGTCTGTTTTTCTTAGACGTGTCAATAGTTACACAGTAAGCATTACTGCTAGTCTAAACCACTTGCTAACGTTAATATTAAACTGACATGAACTCATATGAAGCAATCAACAACCTGGATTAGCTTAACTAAAAGCACGACAATAACAAAATATAAATATATAAAACGCAGTTGTGATCAGACTTCAGGTACAAACGGACAAACAAGGTAGCATTAGCTGACTTCCCAGTCGGATCGCTACATTTGATGAGCCTATCTGGGCCTTCGAACAATAGCAGCGAATTTGTTAGCAGGCTAAACCCGAGCTAGCTGGCCCGAGAGCCACAGCCCCAGTGTCTGTCAAAACAATACGCTGGAAAAACATCGCACTTTGACTCGCAGTTGGCAAATAAGCTGTTAACTTGACGCGTGTGCCGCTAACTCACCGAGAAGCCTCTCAAATGTGCCTCCGCCTTTCCCCATATTTGAAGAAAAGTCTCAAAGTGGCTGTCGGGGCGTCTTGTTTGGCGAACGGGTGCTGATATTTTCACCGCTGAGGTTAGCCTGTTAGCTCGTCTGTTAGCCACGGAGCACAGCTGTACGGCTCTTCCTACTTCCCACTTCCCCCCCGCAGAAACAGTGACACAGATGGAATGTGTCCCTCTAGCGGCGGCTAAGTGAAACTACAGGTGCATTTACAGGTAAACCATAAAGCCTGTGTTGCATTTAAATTGTAGATTACAAATGTAAAAATATATTACAACCTTACAAAACATGATATATTGCTATGCTGTGAATCAAACTACCCAAACGGTGTATAAAGTAGTTATATTTCCTGAACCTTGACTAACATTAAAGAGTAACTTAACACCCCTGAAATTCTTGTTCCTCCAGTGGATCCATTTATCACCTTGCTGCAGTGATGTGTCCCATTAGCCTGTGACTTCACTGCTGGGTGTGGTTACAGGTGTCCACACCATCATTTGTATGAAAATATATACAGTCTATGGTCCACACCCAGCTAGAGAATAGTCTGACTATAAGAGCCTGACAGCCGACCAATGTAATCAGAGGTGAAGTAGAAGGAACAACAGGGAGGCTGCTGTCCATTAACTTCTCTTAAAAATGTTGCTTACATATTAATGCATGTTCCACTTATATATAATAGAGTTACGTGGGGCAGTTCTGCCACATGCTGAGTATTTACAATGGAGTATATTTTGCTGATAATACTTTTACTTGCAGGACTTCTATGCATATTGTTTTATATTCTGACGGCCCTGATTGTTTTTCCCCCCCTACATTTTATTCAATTCCCACATGTTCACTCTATTTTCTAAGGCTTAATTAAATATATTTTAAAACGTTATGCTGCACTGTCTATGCACCACACTGCATTTTAAGCGGCTATGTATTCCTCTGCAACCCAGTTCTCTCTTAAAGCATTCTCCACAGCCCCTTAGTTCCACCTGCAAACACTAGTGTTTGGTTGTAGGACTCTTAGAGTCATTCCATTGCCAACTCACCTAGGGCCTCTCAGTTGAGGTCATGGATTTTCTTGAAAAAAATCTTTAAAGCCTCACCAGTTGCTTACTCTGCCCTAACCCTAACCCTAACCCTAACCCGCATGTCAACAGGTCTTCCAAAAATTAGCTTCGGAGCTGAAAATCCACTTTTTAGGACATTTTAACAGGATTTTTTTTCAGGAAGGATTGTTTTGATTTCTTTGAAACCTTTTGAAGGGAATGTCTTCATATCCACTGAAGACATATTTAAACATTAAAGATGTTATATTACTGCATTATTTTACGCATTTTGTGAAAATGACACATTTTTCATAGTTTTCAGTGGCTTTAAAATCACATTTGGTGGCTTTAAGGGTCAGGTAAATATTTGTATTATGTTGATTCCAAGGTTTTATATGTCTGTATGGTACCTGTTGAGCTATTTTGTCATTAGTTCAGCAAATAAACAATTCAAGTTCCAGCTTGTAGTGGTTAGATTAGATTAGATGACTTTATTGTTCACCGTGGTGGAAATGTGTCTTTGGCTTCTCCAAGACATAAAAACACACAGGACAAATTGAAACACAGGACAAATTTAAACACTCCACAAGTACAACAAAAAAGCAATAAATAATCATTGGTTTTAATCATTCTGTAATAGATGATTCATTTTGCTCCGTGGGTCTGGACCAGATAACATTTCATAAGTTCATCAACTTGTAGCATTAATATACCTCAGAATATGCTTTATTGTTTGGCTAATTACTTTAATGCTGCAAGTTGATGAACTTATGAAATGATTTTATTCAAGAAGATTCATGACCTCAACTGGGAGGCCCTAGGTGAGTTGGCGTGGAATGACTCACAAGGTCTAATTTTAGACCATATATAAAGCAGACCTTATAGAAGAACCTTTAAGTGTCGTTTCTACAGTCATACAGTATTATAAAACTGTATGACTCACTGTTATTGTCATCAATAATTGTGTTTGTGCTACATACCTTGAGGCCACTTGAAGACACTGCACTGATTATTTACAACCTAACTAGTACACTTGTCTCACTCTATATTTCTGCTATTACCATTGTACAGTAAAATAGCACCGACTTACAGTATTCACAAAGATGCTATAGGCCTACTTAGGTCATGTATGAGTCACTACCTGGCACTTGGAACACTGGTGGCCATTGTTATCGTGGTGCTGTAATGCTCTCTAAAGTGGCATTGTGTTGCTCTGTCCTCTGCTGTCACGGAGAGAAAGGACATAAACTGATGGAGCAACGCATGCCTCCTTAACTATGATCAAATCTACAGCAAACCCCATGTGTAGTTTTGCAGTTATTCTAGTTGAAGAAATCTCATTTGGAAAAAGAAACACACTGTTTCAGAAATTTTGACAAAACAAAGCATGTACAGTAACCAAATCTCAAGGCTCTTGAAAAGTGAAAATCACTAAAATAGCTTTCATTCTCTGTGAATGAACATTTAGTTCAAAGTAAAGCAGCACAGTTTGTGAAGGGCTTGAACAATGTCTCATGAATAAAGATGTTTCCACTGTTGCTTGCAACGTCCCACATTACATGCACACACAGAGACGCTGATAGATAGGCATGCACACATACTGTACATAACCACACAATCTGAGGGCTGCTCTGGTTTTTGCTTCACTTCATTCACTATCAGTTAGAATATTCATAACACTTGGTGAGAATAAAACTTTATCCTTATCAGTGAATTCTCCGTTGTGATTCTAACAAAGAGCAGAAGGTGTTTTGACATCAACTGTAGCAGTGGTTGAATTTACTTGCTGTTATTTAAAGGAAACCCAGGATTTTTATGTTGTGAAAGACAGATAATGTATTTTTCTTTTGTCCCTGGTACAGAGAGACCAGGAAGATGAGATGGAAGATAGGACAACACACACACAAACACGCTTCTCAACAATATGGCACCACAAGCAAATGTACACACACTCCTATTGTTCTATTGTTCTTTTCCATTCAGCAGAATCCCTCGTACTGTTTACATAAATGAGTCAAACAAGGATTTTTCTTTTAACACTGCTGTACTCGGTATAGTACTGTACTCCATGCTCAGTAAGCACATACAGCTGAAGAACTCTGTATTTGTAATGATAAAAATGTAAACACACACCATTTCCCTCAGTAGACGATACAACTTTTATTGTATTTTACTGGCAGACAGAGAAAATGGTTATTGAAGGGTATCAGGTATGAAATATTATAATGAGTTCAATTTTCCCTAAACAGTCTCGTGTGGCTTTTCAAAAGAAAAAATAAAGCTAACTGGGGTAACATTAAATATAAAATAATTACAAAGGAGCAAATTCAAGAGGAGGAAAAACAGGTTTGTCATCATTTGGGGTGGATTTGTGGAATTCTCTCAGACATTTTAGAGCTTAGACATAACCTTTGACTTGTGTGGCAGGTGCCCTGCGAGGACTACTTTCTCCACTGCTGAAGGTGGGAGAGCCTGGGATGCCAGGGGGACTTGACCCCGCATAGAGCAGAGATCCCCCAATGAGGAGCAGGGCTGCTGCCCCCCAGCCGATGTAAAGGGCAGGGCCGAGCTCACGCTTGTGTGGAGCTGCCACATGTGGATCGTAGAAATCCCTGATGATGGAGTGGGCAGTCCAGCAGACGGGCACAAGGTAAAGGAACCCTGCGATGGCAAAAAGGGCGCCAGAAATGCGAGCGATGCGGGCCTTGACGCTGTTTACACCGATGCATTTAGTACACTTGACTCCTAAGACCCCCAGAGCCAGGGCCAGGCCACAGAGCAGGATGGAGAACACTGTGAGGCCGCGGGCAGCCTGCATGTCACTGGGCAGAGCCAGCAAGCTATCATACACCTTACACTGGATCTGACCTGTGCTCTGCACGATGCAATTCATCCAGAGGCCTTCCCAAATGATCTGAGCCGTCACGATGTTGTTACCGATGAAGGCAGTGACTCGCCACAGGGGGATGGCACAGACTACTAACCCACCTACCCAGCCCACAATGGACATGATCAGACCCAGCAACTGCATGCCTGTTGTTGCCATGGCGAAGGTGTTGTTTGAATCAGATGGGTTTGTCTTTGTTTTATATCAGTCTCTGCTGCACAGGGCCAACGTATAGTCCCACAAAGAGATGTGACAGTCTATGGTACTAGAGATGTTGTGGTCCACCCCTCGATCCTTTGTCTGTGATGTCGATGAGGTCAGCTTGGGTAAGACGAGGTCGGGTATCCTGAAATACAGAAAACACAAAAATATTGGAACCAAATTATTTTCTTAGTCAACAGCAGTGCAGCAAAACTCACAAACTCATATTAGAAATAATCTAATCTTGGTGTATCTACAACAATGAGCTTTACATTATTAAAGCATGAGAAGTCTAATGGAGCAAATATTTATCATAAATATTTGGAATCAGGCTGGGAGGCCCATGTTTAGTGGATTCCAGTGAGAACCACAGAGAATAGGCTTCTTTGACACAGCTGTGGGTGTCGAGCTACGCCTTGCCGGGTGAGTGGATTATCTCAGAAAAACATGAGGAGGTTCTGAACACAAGCAGCTTTCATGCAAGCTTGTAGAGTGGGCCAGGAGGACCTGTGTCATCTATTTATCTCTCTTTAGCTCTCAGTATCTACATTTGACCAATTCTGTGAATCAAACCCGGAATAAACACGATCAGTCCAGGGGTTGCCTCATGACACCAAACATCTCAATACATTTCACTTAATGGATCCCTACTGAATAGGAATGTATCCAACAGCTGTTAATCTGAAATATTTTCTTACTAGATTTGATAGCAAATTTGCTTGGACTAGAATAATCATAGAACAATTTTTTTTTCTATTGAAGTCATAGAGATACATGATTTCTTCTTTTCCTGTTTCCCCCTTGGTAGTAAGTGAAACATTTTACTTGGACCTGTCTTTAGAATCTTCTCTCTTATTCCAGGCAATCCTTGCAAACATTGCAAAGGAACAGGATCAACCTCCAACAGCCTTTATATAGCCTTGATATTACTATTAACAAACCACAGAATTAGTATTTTATATTCAAAACTAATCATAGTACGTCACACAAGTTCATTTTTATTAGTTTTTCAGTTGAAGGTTTTTTGACTTTTCTGAAAATGTCACTAATGCACTCGATGTTATTAAGGATATTTACCTCAGATGAAGTATGCTCCTCCTTGGAGATGATCCACAGCTTCGTATTCAGGTCCTTTTCTTGTTTGGATACCTGGAGTTGTGATTGACAGCCCTGAGTGATTCAGTTCAGTTGAAAGAGAAGGCCGGAGGGCAGAGGAGGCTCTATCTCAGAGGTCGGGCGGACTGCAGCAGAGAGGGGTGATCAGCTTCGACACCCAGCACTGGACTGGAGATGGGGCTGCCCTCCGAGATGCCAGCGCGAGTCTGTGTGGCAGTGGGCAGAAGCATGCGCTTGTGTGCACGACTGTGTCAGTGTGTGAATGCGTGAATGTGTCTGAGTGTGTCTCCCAGTGCCTGGCGTTCGGGCACAATGCCCTGCTGTTTGGCTGTGCCCTCCCTTCCCCGCTCCTCGTCAACCTCTGTCCCAACCCTGCAGCCCCACACATCCATCCAACTCAGCAATCCCCTGTTTCTCCTCTTATTCGACTTTGGCTCACTTGTTCATTTGTGAGAGCCTTCTCTCTTCTGCTATCCTGCTTTTTTCTTTTCAGTCTGTTTATGGCTTTCATTGAAGTTTTTCGAGTGTAAATAGCCAGTCCTTATGCACCCTCTTGTTCCCAGTTCAGACAGGGAAAATGTGATTTGTTGTAGATTGTGAAATGGATTTTTAAATTAATAAATATTTTAGATACAAAGAGTATAAACACAGCAGCATAATGTATTGTGGAAGTTTATTTTGAGGCTCAGATGCTGCAGAAACTAGAACTGATGATTAAGGGAGCTGCATTTTTGCCACCGTGCATGCGACCAGGACAGAAGAAAGGATGAAGCCTGTCAGTGAACTTATCCGTGAAGGTGTGAATGTGGACTCCAGATTCTGCGCAGTAAAAGGACACCCGGCCCTCTGAGTAATCCAGGAACACACCCACCCTCCTGGGTCGGTGATCTACAGCCACCGAGGTGACGGGCGAGGTGTTGGCAATGAACTGGCCTCCAACCTTCAGGCTTATAGTCCAAAAACCGTTTGCAGGGCACACAGTGAACTTGCCCTTCCTGTTTATGGACTGCCTGGCAACACCCAGGTTCCATTCCATCTTTTCACCAACCTCCACCTCCCAGTAGCTCCTCCCACTGCTGAAGCTCTCTTTGGCCAGCACGTTTGCCACACGGTCAAAACGCTTGGGGTGATCCGGCACTTCCTGTAGCTTGTCCACGTGCCTCACCTGTTTTCTGTCATCTGAGACGGACAGGAAGGGGTGAGCTGTCTTAGCACTTAGGTTGACATCCACTAAGAAACAGGGAGGAGGAAAAGTCAACAGTGAGTGAAAAAGAGCGAACATCTTTGGCATTAAAGGACTGTACAAAAATTACTGGGTTAGGGGGGATCAATCATATATTTCAGCTTTTAGGACTGCAAAAAAACAAAAAAAACAATCTTAACTAAGTAAAAACAATTGCAATGTGGTCCCATAATATCTTAAAATAGGTTTTTATATATTAACATATA
>OMNN01028177.1:0-11098 GCA_900302755.1 Chromis chromis | reverse complement strand
TACCTTTAATTTATGCATATTCTGTATGTTTATTATGCTGCTGGTTACGTAAATTTCTCTCGGGATCAATAAAGTACCTATCTATCTATCTATCTATCTATCTATCTATCTATCTATCTATCTATCTATCTATCTATCTATCTATCTATCTATCTCTATCTATCTAATGATACCCATCTCATCTGTAACTGGACCTCCTGATCAACCACCCCCAGACTGTCAGGTTAAAGCACACATCCTCCACCCTCAGCTTTAACACTAGTGTTTAACAGAGCTTTGTGCTGAACCCTCTCCTGTATACTCTCCTCACCCATGACTGTCTGCATCTTCATGCAACAATGACTGTTGACAAGTTTGCAGATGATACAACAGTCATGTGCATGATTTTTAATAACCATGAATGAGTGCACAGACATGAGGTACAAAACTTGACAGCAAGAAAACAAAAGAGATTGTAGTGGACTTTAGAAGGACGTGGAGAACAAACGCCAGCGCACTCCTCCTTGATGGCGAGGCTGTGGAGAGAGTCTCCAGTTTTAAAATTCTAAGAAGACACATCACAGAAGACCTGTCTTGGTCCAGCCAAATCAGAAAATTTTAAGAACAGCTCAGGTCAAGAAGACGGACAGCAATAATGATAGACATGCCACAATGCTGACATTTAGCAAAAAACATAAATACATATTTTAATGTCACTGTTCTCGGGTCCATACCAGCTGGCTGATCTGTGGGCAAGTGTAAATCCTGTCTACAGAACTGTGTGTGTACAGTACAGTTAGACCATACCACACTTAAAAGTGCAGATTAAGAGGTTAAATTCCATATGGTCTGTGGCTCACCATGCATTAAACACAAAGTTCTCAGATCTTCCATGAGTCTCTGGAAGGCCTGCAGAAAACTCCTGTGTTTTTTCCTTGTATCTCTGCTCATCTGGATTCCAAGTCAAAAAGGCCTGTGAGGGTCACATTTAAATTGCATTTAAGCTTTATGTGAACCTATGAACATTACTGCCCACAGAATAACGCTTACGGTAAATGAAATGAGCTTAATGTTCAATTGTAATAAACTTGTACAACTATTTATTTTAAAATTCACCAAAAGCTGTCTCATCCACCACAAATGAACAGCAAATCCATTAGTTTCATGGAGCTAATACATAAAGCAGCAGCTAATGTAAGGCACCATATGGGAGCGTGTCTGTATTCCCACAGCCCTAAGATATTTTTCAAAATTAGGCCCTATGTTCCAAGTTTTTAGAAATAATCGTTCTCCCAAGATAAAAACAGTGTGTTAGTGTAAATGAGAGGCCAAGCCGCATTTTCCCTTGTGTAAACGGGGTCTTAGAAATGTGAGACATGTGGGAGCATAGGACTGTGGGAGCATAGGGCCTAATTTTCAAAATTTTCATTGAAAGAATAAGGGAACATAGGGCTGACCTCACCAATATTAGCTAATGTGCAAATTTTTTACCAACATAAGAGGCAAGTACCACATAATATACAACAGTCTGACAAATACTCCAGTATAAGGAACATGTATGGCTCGTATTTATCTCAACTCAGAACAAACAGTCCCACAGTTAACAGTTATCACGAATGAATATGGATTAGCCGTTCGGCTAGCGTTGTTAGCTCGCTAATGTTAGCACAAGTCAACTCGGTTAACAATACCACAATTTAGCATAGCGGCTAGCTGCCTCATGCTAGGAGTTACCTCACCAGCGTAAAGTATCACCTATTAGCGGAGAAAGCAGCGTCAAGTCTCCTTAGACTCAGGTGCTCCGCCATCACAAACTCAACAACGTTTCACTGTCGGAGCCACAGCTCTGCTTAAAGTGACCTTTAACCAGCTCACACACTGAAACAGTCCGAGGCAGGGCAAACAACCATATAGGTTAAGGTGAAGTAAAGCCACATAATCACTGTCTGCTCATCAAAATTACGAAACAAATTACTATTTTATTATTTTATATTCTATGTACTTCAAACATGCCTTGGCTGCGTGTGGGCGGACGTTAGTTGCCTAGCAACAACATCAAACGCCGTTATCGAACGTGACATTACTGCCAATCAAAGCGCAAATCACGTTATGACATCATTATGACGCATAAAGGTCAAGAAAAGTGTTTAATTAGCGTAGAACTCTTCAGGCAGTAAGAGTCCCTAAACAGAGACAAGTTCAACAGTAACACTCATCAACCTGCTTAGAACAATCCTCACACTATTCAGAATCAGAATCAAATTTTGTATTCAGCAAGATAATCAACATGGTTATGGATCTCGGCATTTCCAAAGGAAGTAGACTTGGCAACTGTCACGTGGTGGAGGATATAATCGGAGAAGGCGGCTTTGGTGTTGTAGCCAAATGCCGCGATACAAACACCAACAAGGCAGTAGCGGTCAAAATAAATAAGAGCGAGGCAGGCGTTCTTCAACAGGCGATAGAAGAAATTTCCATCCTGAAGCGGCTGCAGTGTCTCAACCCAGACACCTGCAATATTGTCCAGTGGGATGGCTTTTTTTTTGATAAGGAAAATATCTGTATCAAGTTTGAACTCCTTGATCAAAGCCTTCATCATTACCTGCGTGAGCAAGAAACCTGGGGTCTTCCCATGGTAGAGCTGAGGTCTATTTTGCACCAGCTGGCCACAGCTCTGGCTCACCTTCACTCGATTGAGATTGTACATGCGGATCTAAAACCAGTAAACGTCATGGTTGTGAACCGCCATCAGCACCCAGTTGAAGTCAGACTTATTGACTTTGGCCTGGCTTGTCCAGTGTCAGAGATAAAACAGGGTGAACGTTTTGGGACACTCTCGTACAGGGCACCAGAAATGTCACTTGGAGTACCATTAAAAGAGTCCTTCGATATGTGGGCTCTGGGTCTTATAATGGCCGAGCTGATATTAGGGTGCGAACTTTACCCAGGCAGAACGGACTACGATGTCCTCAGATTCATCGTCGAAACTCAAGGACAGCCACCTGATGACGTCCTGGACCATGGGTTGTACACTCAAAATTTTTTCTTTAAACCAAACTACAGAACATCAAGCTGGAGATTTAAGTCTCCAGATGATATGTATTATGAGTCTGGATTCCATGCATCAGAAACGAGGGCTGTTAAACTCAAATCTCTTGATGAAATTGAACAATATATGGAACATGACATGGAACTTAAAAGGGAACGGAAAATGCTGATCAGCTTAATCAAAAGCATGCTGAACCTGGATGCAAGTAAGAGGATTACAGCTCGGGAGGTTCTGGAGCATCAATTCTTTGCTCCTAGCCTCCCTGAAAGCTCCTCAGGAAACTCTGGCATAGCACACAGGGAAACCCATGTAAGAAATCCATCTCCCTCCATGTCTGCTGTGTCATGGGAAGAACGCACAGATTTCAACTCTCAACATCCAGCTCCAGGCCTTTCTCCTGTTTCATGGGTGGAGCACGTAGGTTTCAACTCCCAACATCCAGCTCCAGCCCTTTCTCCTGTGCCATGGGTGGCGCGTGTAGATTTTAACGGCCAAAGTCTTTCTCAGTCCTCGTCTGCTGTGTCATGGGAAGAACGCATAGACTTAAATGCTCACAGTCCAGCTCCATTCTCGTCTGCTGCATCATGGGAAGATCACATAGACTTCAACGCCCGAAGTCTTTCTCAGCCCTTGTCAACTGCATCATGGGAAAAAAGCACAGACTTTGTAGCGTCCTCGAAGGACATCGTAGACTTCAACACCCGAAGTCCTGCTCAGTCCTTGTCTGCTGTGTCATGGGAAGAACGCATGGACTTAAATGTCCACAGCCCAGCTCCTTCCCCGTGTGCTGCATCATGGGAAGACTGCGCAGACTTCAACACCCAAAGTTCTTCACAGTCCTTGTCTGCTGCGTCATGGGAAGAATGCGCAGATTTCGACACCCGAAGTCCAGCTCCTTCCCTGTCTGCTGCATCATGGGACAAATGCACAGATTTCGACACCCAAAGTTCTTCACAGTCCTCGTCTGCTGCATCATGGGAAGAAGACATAGACTTTGTAGCATCGTGGAAGGAAGTTCTGGACTTCAATGCCCAAAGTCCGACTCAGTCCTTGTCTGCTGCATCATGGGAGGGATGCATAGACTGCAACGCCCAACGTCCGGCTTCCTCTCTGGCTGCTATGTCTTGTTGCGAGACCAACAGCCAACCTGAGGACTTGGTCACTGAAATAGGGGATGACATTGTGGAACCAACTCCCTCTCCGTCTGCTATGTCGTGGGGGGAATGCATCAAGACCAACAGCCAACCTGAGGACTTGGTCATTGAAATAGGGGATGACGTTGTGGAACCAACTCCCTCTCTGACTGCTATGTCGTGGGAGCACTGTCCAACCAAGACCAACATGGACAACGTCAGCTGGTGGAGACGCATCATGACAAAAATTACAGGGGCCTTCCACGCCTACATATTTTAGTTAATCAATTACCCCTTCTCCACCTCCCCCACCCACATTCCTCCCTCCACCCTCATTCCTCCCTCCACCCTACTCTATCTCCCTCATCTTCACCCCTTTTCTCATTCTTCTTTATCTTTATCCCACTACCTCTCACCCCCTTTCCTCACCCTTCTATTCCTCACCCCCTCTTTCTTTAAGGGCAGCATGGTGGCTCAGTGATTAGCACTGCAGCCTCGTACAAAAAAATCCACCGCTCTGGTGGGATGTTTTCTATGTAACAACATAAAAACACAATTGGATAATAATAATAATAATAATAATAATAATAATAATAATAATAATTGGATACTCTAAAAGTTTCAGTAAATGATAATCAAAAATAAGTCAATAAATAATAATACAAAATAAATCAATCAAAATTGAAAGAACATAATTATTCCATGTATATATTCCATACATTTGTTTGTTTTTCTGAGTAAACATACAACTGGACCACATTCTGGTTGCTGGTTGTAACCGGTGTAAAGAACTAAAGCTAATTTTTGTTACTGAACAGGATTCATTTCTTGGAATAGAGCTTGTTGTTCCAACAATGTCATTGTTTCCTTCTTAATTTAAGAGTGCAGATACAGTAGCCTGCTTGCAAACACAGATGGTGCCCTTCACTTTTTTTGACCTATTAAATAAATACAATGAAAAGTAAAGGCTTTGTCTTTTGTTTACATACAAAGTGGGGTGGAATGTCAGCCCTGTGTATGAAGACGATGCAGAAATCTGCTGTAATTTCATTCCTGATTACTCAACGTTTTGTTGCACAGAGAAACTCGTCTAAGTCTTAATTCCAAGGATTTCTGTATGTACAGTATGTGTGTGTTTGTGTGTGAAGCAAGAACTTATGTATTTTAACATTATCTTCCTGATCATGGTCTTTCATTCCATTTTATTTCTCAGTTCAGCCAAATAATTACTGAATTTTTGACTGTTGATTGTAGTTGAGTCATTATAGCTCCTCAGTTGCGGCAAGGAGTGCAGAATTTTTATAGGATCTGTTTTGTTTTTATCCACATTTCATAGGACACATGTAGAATAAAATTATTTTACTGAAATATTATCTTTTAAGCTTAGATTTAGTGAATTTTCCTAATGGAACTGCACACCACATATGATTCATTCAGGGACTGCTGCAAAATTTAAAACCTCACGATCCTTTCTGTTTTTACATTTTCTGGCTGTGGTAAATAATGTAACTTTGGTAAATGTTTTATAGTTATAAACTTCTTTACAGTATATTACTCTAAATAGCAAAGAATTATGGGGAAATATTTGCTCACTACTGTAATTCTTCTGTACTGTAATAGCATGGGAAATTTCTTTCTCAATTTTTTGAAACATCTCTATGGAACTGAGGATGAATGGACAAATGGACAAAAAATGGCATTAAGGCAACAAAAAAAGTCATATAATTAGGGTTCAAGCACCAATGGTGCGTAGAACCCTAATAATATGAGGGTTCATATTATTTTATGCAAAACTGAATTTTGTGAAAAGTGTCCACTTCTTGCCAAGTTGACCAGATTTCCCCTGTTCTCTTATAAAAATAACAGTAAACTGTTAACCTGTGAAAAAGACTGAAATATGTTGTCAGGAGGCAATATCCCCTCAAAACATCAACACAGCTGCCACCTAGTGACAACGATAGACAATTGTTTGTATGTAAACACTCAGTTGTAAAAGTACATTTATTCAAAGACTGTACTGAAGAACAGCTTTGATATACTTGTACTTTACTTGAATGTTTCCATTTTATGCTATTTTATACTTCTACTTTAGTACATGTCAGAGGGAAATACTGTACTTACTACTCCACTAAATTCATAATTTAAAGAGATATGTAGTCATCTATGATAATGTATCAGTCAGAACGACTAAACCAGGATTAAACTACAGTTGACAAGCTACAGCAGCAACACTAATTGTTCCAAAACAGCTTCAATGCACTTTAACATTGATTTTTCAAGTCTCTGGAACCCTTCTGGAGGGATGGAACACCATTCTTCTAAACAATATCACCTCATTTGGTGTTTCGTTGATGGTGATAGACAGCACTGTCTAACCTGTCGGTGCAAAATCTTTCATAGTTGATCAACAAGGTTGAAATCTGGTGACTTTGAAAGTCATAGCATATGATACACATCATCTCATTTAGATATTAATCAAACCATTCAGTGACCCCTTGTCCTGTGGATGGGTCCATTGTCAACCCATCAGGACAGAAGTGTTTAATCATAGGATTATATTGATTTGCAGTGGCTTTTTCTTCTAAGGGGACACATAAGCCCAGAACATGACAGCAGAACGCCCCCCACTGAATAACAGAACCAACACATCCCTTCACTGCAGGGATCACATGTTCAGTTTCTCCATTAATTTCATTCATTCATAATGATCTCATTATAGCTCTCCAAGTGCAGTAACACAATGTTACTCCGAATAACTTTACAATTCTGCATACCATGTGTGTCTTACAATTTGGGTACATTTATCCATCATCCCATATCTGTACCTGTGAAGGGTGTTCACAGTTTTTATTACATCTTTATTTATTTATTTTTTACATGTATTCTACTTTTGCCTTTCTTGCCTTGTTTCTTACTATGTTTCATTTGTATCTAGCTGTAACGTGTGAATTTCCTCTGGTAAGGGATCAATAAAATGTTCCTTATCTTATCTTATCTTATTTTAAGTTGTTACCCATCTGTACTTTCACATTCACTTTTTGTACTGTGCTAGATTATAAATGCAGGACTGTCACTTGTGTAGAGATTTTGACAATATGGTATAAATACTTGTACATTTTATTTATATGCATCCTTACAGTGGAGAATAATGTCAAATTACAGCAAGTACCATAAACCCAGAGTGATATCTTCAAAATGACTGTTTTGGTAGATAGAAGATATTCAGCGTTTACCATTTTGTTAAATTAGTGGTTTTTAATGATTAATTGACCTGTTGATGGAGTAATTGTCAACAAATCGGCCAGAAGGCACAGAAATTATCTTGTCAGTGTGTGCGGTAGGTGGCGCTAAAGCACCTTTACGCTACTATTTAGACTGCGTAGAAGAAGAACATGCGGAAGTTAGCACCTGCTTAGCTCTTACATTTCTACGCTGGGAGTTTTCTTACTATAAACATTTATTAGTTCCATTTAAACTTCCATTTACAGGATGTGGCCATTTTAGGACATCAGCGAAACCCTCCTTAGGCTCGTCTTGGGAGTTTTTTAATAACTCATGTCGTTGGTAGAGAGTCTAACAGCATGATTGTGCAGCCAGTAACCTTCTGTTGTGGATTGTAATGTTATGATAATGGACTCCATCTCCCACTCTCATATTGTCAGAAGTAGATACAGTTCTCTATCTGTAACCCTTTCATTTCCCAAGACATTGTTTTTGTTATGAGCACCACTTGATGTTAATTTCCCAGAATTATGCCACCAAAGTACAAGTGAGTGGAGAACCTTCAGCTGATCCTAAATAATGCTGGAGCGTGTAATGTCAGTGTGGTTCTGGTTTGGGTCAGGTCGCTCTGGATTCTGCCTGGGAATATGCTTATCAACAACACTCACGCTGCTGATGTATGCTGGGGGCATCCAGGCAAGTCTGAGCGTAGGTCCAGGGGGAGACTTCCCAACATTCAGAGGTAACTCATCCTGTCATGTCGTTTCCAGGCAGATCTTATATGTCAGAGTTGGTGAAATCAAAGCATATAATGTATGTTTTCTCCTCTTCAGATGTGTGTCTTTATGCTCTCAGTCATGATGAGCTGACCTCCCTGCTGGTCAGCGTTGCTCTCCTGCTGTTGTTTGGACCATGTCAGGAGCGTCGCTGGGGGACAGTCGCCTGGCTCGCCCTCTCCATCCTGACAGTGGCCCTTCTGCCTTTCCTCTATGCCGTGGTCCTCTTTGCTGGTGGGGGCGAGGCGAGTCGGATCTACGGTTTCTCTGCCGTCCAGCTCGCTCTGTTTACAGCTCAGTGCAGACAGGTGACACAAAGACGGCTGCTGAGGTGTTTGCCTGTCTGGTTTCTGCCCTGGCTTCTCCTGCTGATCGGCCTGCTGCTGCTGCCCGGGACACCTGCCCTGCTTCACTTCTGTGCAATATGCATCGGACACAACTGTATCCTTCAATGTTTATTCAGCCCTTTGATGACAACGCTGAAGTTACTGATTCTCAGCTTTTAGGGCCCTATGGAGCGAGCACTACAGTGCGTAGGACCTTACTGGAATGCTAATCGTTATTATTAGTAGTCACCGAGAACAATCGCATTTTTGAGGCCATAACATGCTCAAAAACTTATGAAAATTTGAAAAATGTTGTATTTTATGGGACTTGCGCACGTGTGTGGCACAATGGCTCCATAGCGCCCCCTACAAAACTTGAAACAGCCACTTGGACCAGGACGTTTTCACCTACATCTACGAAATTTGGTAGGCATGTGTAGGACGTCAGGGCACACAAAAAAGTCCGTGACAGCCATACTCTAAAATGAACAGGAAGTCCGCCATTATGCTTTAACTGAAGATTTTGCTGTTTTTGGCGTGGCCATGGCGGCCCTCTGAATTTTGATCCTTCGCCATGAAACATCAAGTGCTGTCTTAACTACCCTGTACGTCAGGAATAGGCAACTCCGGTCCTCGAGGGCCACTATCCTGCATGTTTCAGATGCTTCCCTCCTCCAACACACCTGATTCAAATGATCAGGATCGTTATCAGGCTTCTACAGAGCTTGATGATGAACTTTGGTCCAGGTTTGACCCATCTAATTATAGTGGTTTTAGATCTTTACACAGTCTAATGTGATCCAGATGCGAAAAAAAATTAGTAAAACCTCCCTTATTTGCAGTTTCACCAATAGAATAAAGGTTTCACAAATTTGAAAGTGGGTTTCAGACACAAACATGCCTTAACTGCCGAACTGCGTCATTGATTGATGCTTGTTCAAAAGATTATACTGTGGCTTTTAGAGGCACAGTAAACTTTTACAAAGTGTTTTCTCATATTTAAACTATCAGACCTCAGACCTCGCCTTAATGACTATGTACAGACTATGTTTGATGGTCACTTGTAATAGTTTTGTTGAACCTCTTAGGGTGGGGCAATGTGCAACTTTATTATTCTTATTAGTATGTAAAAATTGGTTACATCATATTTTCTCTATAGCTCCTGCAAACCAATTTGAGCAGAGGTTTACAGGCTACAGTAACAAAGAACACTGATCCAAGTGTGCAGCCTTTTATTGTATATAACCATGACTGGAAAAGTTCCTAAATATCTTTTATGTCTTTTATAACACTCTTTTATTTTATTTTTTTGTTTCAGGCCTTGTTGTATATAAGGAATAATTGTACTTAAAATGTAATTGCCCCATATTATAGATGTGTAATGTATTTTTCAGGGTGTGAGGTGAAAGTTCCCTATCCCACCAAATCTATAACAATGTGTTATTTCTACATAAATACCACAATGCCTCCTTCTCAAGTCTTTTGCTATAATACTTAATGGACCTTGCAGATCGTCAGCCCTTTATTGGGATGATACAGGAGCTGGAGGAAGCCAGGCTCTTGGATTTCATTCCTGACTGGGTGTATGTTCGCACTTCAGCCAGGTTCAGATTGCCCATCTATGCTACCTCACAAAGGTGTGATTCAACTCATTCACATCAAACGTCTCATTGCATGTTTATCCCCTGCATGCACGGCTTTTGCAGATTTCATAATCTCTGCTTCATCTGTTGTCACAGATCATTTTCTCATACGATGCCTGTAGATCAGGCAGTTGCTCCCCCACTGAGTGGTCCCTCTGCTTTGAACCACCACCCATGGATTGAACCATTGCCTGCCTGGGTAATGGAGGAGTCTGCTGCTCTATCTGAGGCAGAGGTGCTGGAGCAACAGATGCTCAGGGCAGGGATACTGGCCTCACTACAGGATGCTCCTGATGACCCTGATGCAAAAGTGGAGGTGCCCAAATCATCAGTATCCTCTCTGCGGTCAGTAATAAATGAATTACTAGTTTTGTAGTTGACAGTGTAGATTTGTGTTTCTACTAAATACTCCTCATATAACTCAAATGTAGTTTGTATTTTCAAGCAGTCCTCCACAGTTTGCTAAAAAGCCAATGTTTCCTCTCAGACTGCAGCAGCTGGAGAAGATGGGCTTCCCCACAGAGAAAGCTGTAGTGGCTTTAGCAGCCTCAAAACAGCTAGATGGCGCCATCTCCCTGTTAATTGAAGACAGCGTTGGCGAACAAGCTGTGGTGGTATCGAAGGGAAAGAGCTCTCAGCCACCGCACAGCAGCTAGACAGCCTCACACTCCTGAACTGATTCTGTAAAGGTGTTTGCACTTATGCAGTAAACTGAATATACATATTATGCTTGGGTTTTGCTGAGCTTCAGTGTTTTCCCTGTGGGCTATTTGTAGAACTATTTTAATGATCAGAATTCCTCGTGAAAAGAGGAGATGAAAGTTTAATCGAGTGTGGATGCAAACTTGACTCACTTTATGTATCTGCACATGTAAATGTACATCGGAGAGAGCGGATGTCATTTATTTATGTTACAAAAGTGTTTAATGAATACTGTTGTACCACAAATGAAAACAGGTGACATGTTTTT